>CM038605.1:2722312-2740101 GCA_021533255.1 Ceriops tagal | reverse complement strand
GAAGTTGAGTGTGCTAAATTAAGCAGAACAAGAGTCCAAGTCAATAAACCTATGTTGGGATAATATGTTATTAAATAAGGACTCTGATGTCATATGTAACGAGTGAATTGAAATGAGAGTGTGTTTGTGTTCTGTTCATTATATATATTTGAATAAATCTTGTTTGTATTTGAAAAAATGTACAAGACCGAGAACTATGAATCCATTTTATTAGCTTTGTATCTTTTGTACTTGTTGCCTTCCAATGCAACCCAAGAGTAATGTTAATATTGTCCCTAAGAAAAATGACAATTTTAAACTTATATGATAAACAAACACAATCTAAATTAGAAGATTATATTGTGCACCAAAAAAGAATGATATAAATAAGGAGTTCAACAAAAAGAGAAATTAAAAACAGCCATTTACAATGGTTTCAAACTCACTTTCTCTCCCCAAGCTGTTACCTTGGGAATTTGAATTTACCAATTGACAATGTTTTTTTTTTTTTCACAGAAAGTTGTATAAAATGAACCAATAATATGTACAACAATGCGAGGGAAGGAGTTAAAAAAAGGTTTTTGGGATCGACAAAAAATACAAAAGTTAACAATATTCTTTAACGGGAAAAAAATTGATATGATATACTTTTTAATTAAATCAACTTTAGTTTTTACCTATTCTTATTATCGTTCTTCTTTTTCTTAAAATCAATTTAATTACTAAAAAATAACTTCTTGTATAAAGTAGTTATTGAGAAAATAACTCATCCTAGAGTTGAAATAAACTCACCCTTGAGTTGATTACGAGATACTAATGTTTTCCATTCCCTCAATTTATTTTTCAAAATATCAATTAAATTTTTTTTATTAAATTGATATGAAATCTCATCACAATAATTAGGCCTAAATGATATACTCCTAAAAACACATATTAGATAAAATTTATTAACATGTATGAAAACCCATATACTCTTAAACATTTAAAATAGCAGTTAAGAGGTAAACACAAATGTAAAATATATATTTGATATAATATACACACATATATAAATATTTTAAATAAATTTTGAATTTTTTTATTAAGTACATTTTAATATATTTGAAAGATGTCATATGACTATTATATCTGGTCTATGTGTTTGACATGAGCACAGATCATTTTAAGATTGTGTGTTCCAGAGCTCTTATGCCATCCAAATTTTATTCTCTTTCAACATGCGATTTAAATTTCCTTTTGTTTTATTATTTTTTTCAAAGACAAAGTAGGTTACATCATTTTTTGTGTGTAAAAGAGTCCTTGTAATAAAAAAAGGAGCCACGATAGCTAGAAGTGCGGAGACTTCCTCATTATTTACCAATTGAACCAGTTAATTTCTACAAGAAATGCTACTCAAGATCAATGCTTTTTTTGTTTATAGCAATACAATGGATTCAAAGTATTGTTAGTGTATTTGCAAGCTATGAATATAATGGTTGGTTTATTTATGAAAAATAATTTTATAATCATTGCAGAAAAAAGAGTCCTTACAATCAAAGAAAAGGCTATGGTAGCAAGAAATGAGGAGACTTTCTCATTACTTACCAATTGAACCAATTAATACCCCATTATATCCCTATTTTGTTCAGTTTAAGGCCAAGTCTAGCATTTAAAAGGTCATTGGGTTAAGGCCCTATTTTATTCATTCGTTTAGAAAATAAATAACAATATCAACAAAAGTCCATTAACATTATTAAGAGCTTTGAGTTTGATACAATTCATTTATAATATAATATAATGGGACTTCCCACTTTGGTAATACATTTTTCTCTTCCTTGTGGGCCTTGTCAAGGCCTTACATGAACAACAACTCACTATTCCTATAAGTGTTCAAGTCCATCTTCTAGAAGGCCCTCCTTGGTCCATTAGTCCTTTAAGCTCATGATCCTTAATGAATGCCAATAATAAATTAAAATAAAGTTAAAGCTAATCAAATATTTGTCTTAACTATCTCTAACTAAAAGTAATTGTTCCCCTTTTTTATGAAAGAATATATGCCTAACTAACCAATCATATAATAATTCCTAACAATTAGGAAGACCTATAAAAATGATCACTTTCTTGTTGAAAGGGACTGGAAAAAAAAAATAACAGAAAAAATGGTTTATGAAAGGGCACCAATAAAAAAAATTACTTTTGAGGTTCCCTAACCCATATAGCTTAAAAAAAATAAAAGAAAAGATTTAAACACATTCATAAATTGTTGAAAACTCATTAATAAACTGGTAAACAATCGTCATAGCAAAATTAAAAAGACAAATAGCTAAAAGGTAAAGCCCAAGGAACTACTCATTTTACTAAAATAGTGAATGTTGCTCCGTGACAATCAAACTTAGACCCTAATGGGAGAAAGGGCGTAGTGGAGAATAAATAGCCCAAGAAACATCTACCGTTTGCTTGAACCTATGAGGAGATGATTGAATAACAAATATGACAACTTAAACAATCACATAAGAACACACCGATTTTTTACATGGAAAACCCCTTCAAAACAAAGAGGAAAAACCACAAGACACACCGGTCCAGAAATCAACTTCACTATAATCAACAAGTAAATACAATAGAGGTATGCAACCTCAATTACATCAACCAAATTGAATAAACTCAATTTAAACCAAAGTGAGAGGCCAAATGAGTTAACCAACGCGAAAGACACTTTCTATCAATAATAACTTAACAACCAGACCTCAAGGTAGTAATCCAACTGTTTAAGATGAACCCCCATATGTCCCTTACCAAATGTCCAAATTTCAGCTCAATCGGACCATGAGTCAATAATCATTCATACAATTTACCAATTCTGCCACAGATGAGAGAGCAGAGAGTTACTAGAATTGAGAGGGTTTGGTTCGAATGGAATACCTACCCTTGCAGTTCATAGAAACCCAATCCAACCGTCCACAAAGAAGATCTATGTCCTCCAACTACTGACTAAAAATCAGCTCAATCAGAGCACAAACAATCTTCCAATTACACGGTTGACCAATTCTGCACACAGAAAATTGTCTAGAGAATAGACCTACGAAAATTGAAGAGAAGCAGGACTTACAGTGCTTGAAACCCAATCCCCACCGTTTAAAAATAAGAACCAAATACCCTCTATCAACCATCCAAGTTTTAAGCTGATTGGACACCGATATCCTTTCCAAATGTAAGATCAAAGAACACTACCTCTTTTTGGTTTCTCCTCTTTCGTTTTTTCTCTTTTTTTTTTTTCTTTTTCTCTTTTTCAACCGGACAGCCTCTCTCCCTTTCTCTCTTTTTTCTTTTTCTCTCTTTCGGTTGGGCAGCCTTTCTTACTTTCTCTTTGTTTTTTTTTGTGTTCAGCTAGCAGCCTCTCCTTTCTCTCTTACTTTCTCAACCTCACCAAAAAACCTAATCTTAATAAGGTATTTATACCTCATTAAGTCAACCTTCTTTTTTTCTTTTTTGTTTTTTTTTTCAAAGGTTCCCTCTACATGGGAGGGATACCTAACAATTCTCCCCCTCCTGACTACGTAGAGGTGTTGACCATCCCAGCCAACGAACAAAACAATTCAAACTTTCCTCTTGGTAATACCTTTGTTAACATATCAGCAGCACTATCATCCGTATGAATCTTTTCAAATGCTAATTGTTTAGAATCAATAGCATCACGTATCCAATGATACCACACATCAATATGCTTTGATCTAGCATGAAAAGCCGAATTCTTACCAAGATGGATGACACTCTGTCTATCACAATACAACACATACTTTGATTGCTCAAAGCCAAGCTCCTTCATGAATCTTTTCATCCAGATTAACTCTTCAGCTACTTCTTCATAATACTCAGGTTCTCCCTCATCAGTTAATAATACAAACTCATTAGGAGAGTACTGAGTAGAAGGTACTGAAAACTCTGTTGGACCTTCGTGGCTGAAAAGCAGGTAGAGGTGAAGTTGAATAATCTTCTGTAGGAGTATTGAGATCACCTGTACCTTGTACATCATGATTCTGCTGAACATTCTCATCATTCTTGGATGACATGTTCAGTATTACCTGAATCATCTACAGGTACCTGAGGAATTGGATTAACACCAGCAAGGTTATCATTAGTCTGAGTAGTTGCCTTCTCAATGTCTTCAATGTTCTGATCTTCGAAGAACACAACATCTCTGCTTCTAACAAGATTTTTCTCAACCGGATCATATAATTGGTACCCAAAGTCATCTTCACCATAGCCAAGAAAGATACATTGTTGTGTCTTTGCATCTAACTTTGTTCGTTCATCTTTAGGAACATAAACAAAAGCCTTATAGCTAAAGACCCACAAATGATCATAAGAGACTTCTTTATCGAACCAAATTTTGTCCGGAACATCACCCTACAAAGGAATACTAAGAGATAAATTAATCACATATGTTGCTGTGTTCAAGGCTTCACCCCAAAAGGATCTAGGTAACTTTGTATCTAAGAGCAAACATCTAACTCTCTCAATCAATGTTCTATTCATCCTTTCAATTAAACCATTTAATTGAGGTGTCTTTAAAGGTGTTTTTTAGTGTCTGATCCCATATACTCTGCAATACTCATCAAACGAACTATTGTACTCACCACCATTATCAGTACGAACACGTTTTAACCTTTTTCCTGACTGTCTTTTAACTAAGGCACGAAATTGTTTGAACACATCAAACACTTGCTCTTTACTCTTTAAAGTATAAACCCAAAGTTTCCTCGAATGATCATTAATAAAAGTCACAAAATAACAAGCACCACCAAGTGAGCATACCTTCAAAGGACCACACACATAAGAATGCATCAACTCAAGCAATTCTGATTTCCTAGAAGGAGGGTGACTTTTAAATGTGACTCTATTTTGTTTTCCAGCCAAACAATGAGGACACTTCTTTAAAGCTACACTCATCATGCCTGAAAACTGATTTTTCCTCGTCAAACAATTCATCCCCTTTTCACTCATATGGCTAAGTCATTTATGCCATAAATCAATCAAATTCTCATTCTCCACTACATTCACAGCATTTCTAACAATAGAAACTTGCATAAAATACAAATTGGAACATTTCTTACTTTGCGCCACAACTAAGGAGCCTCTAGTAAGTTTCCATTGACTATCATTGAAGATACAGCAAAAGCCCTCATCATCAAGCTTTGTTGTTGAAATCAAATTCAATTGGATATCTAGGACATGTCTGACATCCTTCAAGATCAGTTGTGTTCCACTACTAGTTTTTAAACAAACATCACCAATACCAATGACTTCTGCTAAGCCATTATTACCCATTTTCAACACTTCATGATTACCAGGTGTATATGTAGAAAAGAATTCTTTACGTGAAGTAACATTAAGGGAGGCACTACTATCTATCACCCAATCAGTCTCATGAGATGTCAGATCAATCACATTTTCATCAGAAACAACAATAAGGTCACTAGTACCAAAAGTTGATGTAGTAGCAATACGATTATTATCATTATACCTTTTCTCGTACTTATCACTGCTATCTTTATTTTCTCTTTTCCACTTATAACATTTCTTCTTAATATGACCCACATTTCCACAATAGTGACACTAAACATTTTTATACTTAGATCATGACTTGCTTCGGCTCTTACTTCTACCATTTTTACCATTTCCTTTTTCTTGACTTCTCCCCCTATTTTCAGTAATTAAAACCTCTGATTTGGATGATGATGAACCCTGAGATTTCCTTCTCATCTCCTCATTCAACACATCACCCTTTATAAGTTCCATTGATAAAACACTACTGGAGGCAGAATTAGCAAAAGACATTTGAAAAGTCTCCTAAGAATCAGGTAAGGTAGCAAGTAACCATAACCTGAGAACTTCGTCATCAAACTTAATGCCCATGCTTGATAGTTGATCAATAAGACCCTGAAATTCATTTAAGTGGTCAGCAACTGAACTCCCTTCATTATATCTCAACTGCATCATTTTCTTTAACAAGAATAACTTGTTATTACCAGACTTTAAAGCATACAAAGTCTCAAGTTTGCTCCACAAAGTTCGTGCGTATGTCTCATTGCAAATGTGATTATAAACATTATCATCAACAAATTGCCATATAAAACCACAAACTTGTTCGTGCTCAAATTCCTATTCTTCATCAGTTTTAGACTCAAGTTTCGTAGTAGCAAATACTGGCAAATGTAATTTCTTCACAAATAGGAGATCCTTCATTTTACTCCTTAACATATGATAATTCGTGCCATTCAAACAGACCAATTTATTCACATTCAACTCCATCATTCAAAAAAGCTAGATACACCAACCTAGCTTTGATACCACTTTAATGGGAGAAGGGGCGCAGCGGAGAATAAGTAGCCTAAGAAACTTCTCCCATTTGCTTGAACCTATGAGGAGATAATTGAATAACAAATATGGCAACTTAAACAATCACACAAGAACACACCGATTTTTTACGTGGAAAACCCCTTCAAAGCAAAGAGGAAAAACCACGGGACACACCGGTCCAGAAATCAACTTCACTATAATCAACAAGTCAATACAACAGAGGTACACAACCTCAATTACATCAACCAAATTGAATAAACTCAATTTGAACCAAAGTGAGAGGCCAAATGAGTTAACCAACACGAAAGACACTTTCTATCCATAATAACTTAACAACCAAATCTCAAGGCAGTAATCCAACCGTTCAAGATGAACCCCTAGATGTCCCCTACTAGCTGTCCAAATTTCATCTCAATCAGACCATGGGTCAATAATCATTCATACGGTTTACCAATTTTGCTACAGATGAGAGAGCAGAGAGTTACTAGAATTGAGAGGCTTCGGTTCGAATGGAATACCTACCTTTACAGTTCACAGAAATCCAATCCAACCGTCCACAAAGAAGATCTATGTGTCCTCCAACTACTGACCAAAAATTAGTTCGATCGGACCACAAACAATCTTCCAATTACACGGTTGACCAATTTTGCACATAGAAAATTGCCTAGAGAATAGACCTACAAAAACTAAAGAGAAGCAGGACTTACAGTGCTTGAAACCCAATCTCCACCGTTTAGAAATAAAAATCAAATGTCCTCTATTAACCATCCAAGTTTTAAGCTGATTGGACACCGATATCCTTTCCAAACGTAAGATCAAAGAATACTATCTGTTTTTGGTTTCTCCTCTTTTGGTTTTCTCTATTTTTTTTTCTTTTTCTCTCTTTTAGCTGGGCAGCCTCTCTTACTTTCTCTCTTTTTTTTTTGTGTTCGGCCAGCAACCTTTCCCTTCTCTCTCACTCTCTCAACCTCACCAAAAAACCTAATCTTAATGAGGTATATTAAGTCAGCCTTCTTTTTTTCTTTTTTTTTTTTTTAAAGGTTCCCTCCATGTAGGAGGGATACCTAACAGACCCATTGGCACACTGTAACCTCATAGCAGAAAAGAGTCCTTGGAATCGAGTGATATTGGTTGAACACCCTCATCGTAAAACATTGGGGGCATTTTATTGGATACACTCATCTATACAATCATCTTAAAGTCTTGTGAGATTCTAAAGGAGAATTGAAGATTGTTTATTTAGGAAGTGATAATTTCAATGTCAAGTTTATGTATGCAGGGGATTATTACAGGGTTTTGTGTGATGGTCCGTGGGTAACATTAGCGTGTATATTTGGTAGGTGTATATTTGGTATTAGTGTGTATATTTGGTGGCTGAAGTTTCGGCTGATTTGTGTCTATTAGTATATATCTATATTTGGTAGTTGCACATAATTAGGTAAATTGGGGCTGAAGTTACGGGAGCCTGGTTGCACATTATACTTGTATAAATATAGCAGATTGCGATGAGAAAATCACGAAACTTTTCCCAATTCTTCTGGGTTTTACATGGTATCAGAGCCAGGTTGCTCTGAAAGAATACCGAACCCCTAAACTATAAATCCCAGGACGATGACAGATCAAAAAGCTTCAAGTTCAAAGATCAATTCACCGTTCTTATTGAGCGCGAATGATAGCTCAGGTCCTCAGAATTCAAGGGGGGACCAAAAAGATAATGGAGTAGTTTGCTCTCACTGCCAGAAACTGGGACATAGCATGGACACATGCTTTCATCTACATGGCTATCCTGACTGGTGGCCAAAAAATTCGACTCAAGGAAGAGGTAGAGGACATGGTAACCAAAGGCGTGGTCGTGGTGGAGTAGCACTGGCTAATGTTGCACAAGGGGCAATAAGGGTGGCTGCTAATGTTCCCTATAGAAGACCACTTGATGATTCTGATAAAGCTGGGTTGGAGACCTTGAGCAAAGATGATTGGGAGACTTTGAAGTCTCTCTGGAACACTCACATGAATAATACATCCATTGCTCAGCCAAGGCTTAATGGTAAGGCATATTTGCAATGGTTGTTTGACATAGGTGCTTCGCATCATATGACGGGCGAGGAAACTGCATTTGTAGAGCTTCAAGGAATACCTCCTTGTCCCGGGAAAATGCCAAACGGTGAATACGTTATGGCAACAGGAGAAGGAACAGTTTTTGTAGGAAAATTATTTCTCAAGGGTGTTTTATATGTCCCTGAAATGCAATACAATTTGATATCTGTTTCAAAATTAGCCCGAGACAAAGTTCATATTTTGAAATTCACTGATCATTTATGTGTTGTTTAGGACCGTACTTCGAGGATGCTGATTGAAGTGGGTGAAGAGCTTGAGGGGCTGTATGTCGCACGAGGGGAGCTTCTGGTTAGTGCTCATGGAGCCGTTGCAATCAAGAATATGGGTTTATGGCATAAAAGGTTAGGACATCCCTCTATGCAAGTCATAGAAAAGCTCCCTATAATAGAAGGTAGTATCGAGATAAATAAAGAGGTTTATGAAACTTGTGATGTTTGTTTTTGGGCAAAACAAACTCGTATTCCTTTTTCTATTAGTGACAATAAAGCTGGTGATATCTTTGAATTAATTCATTATGATTTGTGGGGAGCTTATCGAGAGGCTAGTTTTTGTGGTGCTACTTATTTTCTGACTATCGTTGATGATTGTTCTCGTGGTGTATGAGTTTATTTGTTAAAAGGGAAACATGAGGTCCCATGTGTTGTTAAGAATTTTTTGGCTATGACCGATAGACAATTCAATAAATAAGTCAAAATTATACGTAGTGACAATGGTATAGAATTTACTTGTTTAGGTGATTATTTTAAGGAATGTGGCATTATTCATCAGACTTCCATGGTTGGGACACCTCAACAAAATGGAAGAGTTAAGAGGAAACATCAACACATTTTGAATGTTGGTAGGGCGCTTCGTTTTCAGGCTAACTTACCTATTCAATTTTGGGGAGAATGCATTCTCATTGTAGGATATTTAATTAATCATACTCGATCATTGATTTTGGATGGAAAAACTCCATATGAATTTTTTTTGGAAGCCCTTCATCTATTTCTCATCTTAGAGTATTTGGTTGCCTATGCTATGCTAAGAACATTAATCGAGAAAAGGATAAGTTTGCAAGTTGAAGTCATAAGTGCATATTCATGGGTTATCCTTATGGTAAAAAGGGGTGGAGGGTGTATGATCTAGATAGGAAGGTTTGCTTTGAAAGTCGAGATATTGAGTTTGTTGAGCACGTGTTTCCTTTTGCCCATACGGACTCTACCATGTTGGCAACTCTAGATTCCCTGCCTACTGTCATTGAGCCTACTATATTGGAGGACGTGCCTGAGATTGAGGCACCTCTGCCAGCCTCTGAATATGATGGACAGTCCGTGGAAGAGGGCGTGACAGCAGATGGGGTTGTACCAATACCTGAAGTTGCAAAGGTTATGGGTGCAACGGACGATCTTGGTCACAGCAAACGAGCATGACAGCCTTCAGTTCGTTTGCATGATTATATGTTGCATACAGCTGCCCTCAATCCCTCGAGCTCTCCTTCCTCTTCCTTGGCATCCTCAGGTACACCCTACCCCATCACAAACTATGTGAATTGTGCTAAATTTTCCTTGTCGCATCGTCGATTCGTGGCTATAGTAACTACAGGGATTGAACCAACCAATTTTAAAGAGGCCATGCAGCATTCATGTTGGCGTGAGACAATGAAAAAGGAGGTTGAGGCACTAGAGGATAATAGGACATGGATAATTACTACTTTGCCTAAGGGAAAGAAGAATCTTGGTAGTAAATGGGTATACAAAATCAAGTATCATGTAGATGGAACAATCGAGTGATACAAGGCACACTTGGTCATTTTCGGGAATCACCAGATTGAGGGTCTTGATTATAATGAGACGTTCGCACTTACTGCAAAGATGGTCACGGTTCGTACCTTCTTAGCAGTAGCAGTGATCCGTGGGTGGAAATTGCATCAGATGGATGTGCACAATGCATTTTTGCATGGCGATCTTGAGGAGGAAGTTTATATGTGTTTTCCACCAGGCTTTACGACACCCGGAGTGGATAAAGTGTGTCGTCTGCGCAAGTCTCTCTACAGGCTGCGACAAGCACCGCGGTGTTGGTTTGCCAAGCTTGCTGCGGCTCTGGTTCAATATGGATTTCAGCAATCTGGCTCAGATTATTCTTTGTTCACATTTCGGCATGGCAAAGTTTAGTTGACCATTTTGGTCTATATGGATGATCTGGTGATAGGTGGGACTGATAATGATGCCATTTATGTGTTTAAAACTTACTTGAATACTTGTTTCCACATGAAAGACCTTGGCAAATTGAAGTACTTCTTCGGTCTTGAAGTAGCGCGAAATTCGACTGGGATTTTTCTTTGTCAGAGAAAGTATGCTCTCGATATTATTTATGAGACCGGTTTGTTAGGTGCTAAACCTGCCGACACACCAATGGAGCAAAATCATCACCTCGCTTTGGCTAATGACGCGACTCTTCCTGATCATATGTCTTATCGGCGTCTTATTGGTCGTTTTATCTACCTGACGATTACTTGACCTGAATTGTCTTATTGTGTGCATATCTTGGCACAATTTATGCAGGAGCCACGACACAGTCATTGGGAGACGGCCCTTCAGGTTGTTCGTTTCTTAAAACTTCATCCTGGGCAAGGTCTTTTGCTCCGCTCTGATTCCTCTCTTCATCTTACAGCTTATTGTGATGCGGATTGGGCGAGTTGCCCCTTGACTCAACGTTCTTTGATGGCATAGTTTGTCTTTTTTTTGGGGATTCTCCAATTTCCTGGAAAACGAAAAAATAGCATATTGTATCTTGATCTTCAGTTGAGGCAGAATATCGATCTTTGGCCTCTACGACTTGTGAATTGAAATGGTTCAAGGGTTTGTTAGTTTCTCTTGGCATCCCTCACTCATTTCCTATGCGGATTTATTGTGATAGCCAGTCAGCTCTTCACCTTGCTCACAACCCTGTGTTTCATGAACACACCAAGCACATCGAGGTTGATTGTCACTTTGTTCGTGATGAGATTCGTTGTGGTATCATTCTTCTTCAATCTGTATCCTCGTCTCACCAACTAGCTAATATCCTTACTAAGGCTCTTGGCAAACGTTCGTTTGATGCCATTCTTTGCAAGTTGGGCATTTCCGATCTTCATGCTCTAACTTGAAGGGGGTATTAGTGTGTATATTTGGTAGGTGTATATTTGGTATTAGTGTGTATATTTGGTAGGGTGGCTGAAGTTTCGACTAATTTGTGTCTATTAGTATATATCTATATTTGGTAGTTGCACATAATTAGATAAATTGAGGCTGAAATTACGGGAGCCTGGTTACACATTGTACTTATATAAATATAGCAGATTGCAATGAGAAAATCACGAAGCTTTTCCTAATTCTTCTAGGTTTTACAGGTAATGATGGGTCACTATTGATGTGATCCTTAATAGACGGGATTAGTAGGTGGTGTTCTTAATAATTGTCTTTTATTATTTCCAAATTAGTAGGCGGGATTATATCTCTAATAGTGATCTGTCAAGTCTATATAAGTGTAATACTTACGACTTTTGGATTCAATTAAGCAATAATATCACCAAAGCATTTAGCTTATTGGAAGTCAATCTCCTCGAAGTGATCATTGGAAGCTGATCCCCTCGAAGCGATCAATCTATCACTTTTATTTTTGTAAAATCCTTATTTTTGATCCCCATTTCCCAATCCTTATTCCAAATTCTTTGTTTAAAAACCCTAGGTTCTCATCATTTGGTATCAGAGCAGCGTTCTTAGGGATTTTGTTTCTATTTCATCAAAAAAAAAAAAGTTTATGCCCATCACCCGACAGCAAAAGAAAAATTTGGGTATCACCAATTTGCGATCTTACAGTATGTCTTCACACAATTCTTCTGATTCTGACGCCCGAATATCTCGAGTTAAAGAATCATTATCTCTTATGCAAGAGTCTTTCAAAAGGCTTGAACAGATGGTATTCTCTATTGCATAGAGGGAGTTAGGAGACAACATTCCCAGATCTGTTAACAAACAAAAAAAACCTATGGAATCTTATGGAGGCACCAATCGTGACTATACCTAACCACACACAAGAGTAGAATTTCCCTGCTAGGACAAGAGTGATCCTGCAGGTTGGATCTCCTGAGCTGAAAAATATTTTCGCTTCCATCGTACGCCAGAGCTTTCTAAGGTTAAAATTGCTTCTATTTAATTAGAAAGTGATGCAATCCAATGGTATGATTGGGTCGAAACATATAGTGGTATTCCCACGTGGGCTAAATTCACTAAAGGCCTTCTTGTGTGATTTGGGCCCTCGGAATATCACAATGTTGACGGAGAGCTCACAAAAATTTGTTAGACATCCACCATCCTCGAATATCAGAGTCGATTCGAACGACTTGCCAATCGAGCTAAAAATTGGTCCGAAAGGCAATTGGTAGGAACATTCATCGAAGGGCTTACTTCTGACATCCGACGAGAAGTTAAGGCTCGCCAACCACAAACAATGGTAGCAGCTATTTCTTTTGCTCACTTACAGGAGGAGAAGCTAGGTGCTAAAAATCATTGACCATATACTAATGTGACTAGCAAACCTATCGAGGGTAACACCAACTTATCTTCTCTTACTCGTCCTTCTAATACTAGACGCTTAACCCAAGAGCAATTAAAAGAGCGAATGACAAAAGGGTTGTGTTGGCACTGTGATGAGAAGTGACACAAGAAGCACCGTTGTAAGCAAGGAAAACTTTTAATGATTGAACCAGTTGAGGAGACTGAAGAAATAAAGAATGACCACACGGGCCTAGATGATGATGATACCTTTGTTGAATTTGTAGATGAGCCTGCGGTGCATGCTTTAGCTGGGTATTTGAACCCACAAACTATGAAGATTGATGAAGTCCTTAAGGGACAGCCAGTAATGGTACTAGTTGACTCAGGTAGTACCAATAACTTTATGGATGAGAAGATTGCCAAAAAGCTTGCTTTTTCAATCGAGGATTGTGACAAGTTTGCTGTGAAGGTTGTAGACGGAAGAAATTTGACATGTTAAGGAAAGTGCACAAAACTCGTGTTACAAAGTCAGATTGTTTATGTTGATCTCTTCTTACTACCCTTAGAAGATTATGAAATTGTCCTTGGCATTGATTGGTTATGAACCTTGGGAGATATTACTTGGAATTTCTCTAAGTTAAGAATGAAGTTTCTATTGAATGGACATCTAGTGGAATTACATGGAAGACGTGGGGGTAAAGTTACTACTTTTAGTAGTCATCAAATGGAGAAAGTCCTACAGAAGGCAGGACAAGGGTTCCCGGTACAGTTGACAGGTGCAGAGGTGGCCAAATCACATTCTATACAAGAGAAGGAGGTTACGGCACTATTGACTAAATTATCTAGTTTGTTTGCTGAGCCTGTAGGTCTACCTCCGCAAACGACACACGACCATCGTATTCCGTTATTATCCGAGAATACACTTGTTAATGTTCGACCCTACCGTTATCCACACTTTCAAAAAAGGGAAATTAAGAAAATTATTAAGGGGATGTTGGAAACGGGTATCATCAGACTGAATGTTAGCCCATACTCATCTCCTGTCTTTTTTTATATTTAAAAAAAGAGGGACAATTCTTGGAGGATGTGCATGGAAATCGAGTTGTTATTCAAATCTTGATTCAATGGACAGTTCTATCATTCTTTTGCATATTGATTTCCAGACTTTATTGTCAGTCAACCTTGAGGACAAGGCTATTTTAAAGGACAGCAGAATGATGTGATCCTTAATAGATGGGATTAATAGGTGGCGTTCTTAATAATTATTTTTTATTATTTCCAAATTAGTAGGCAGCATATCCCTAATAGGCAGTATTGTCTTTTATTATTCCCAAATTAGTAGGCGGGATTATATCCCTAATAGTGATCTGTCAAGTCTATATAAGTGTAATACTTATGACTTTTGGATTCAATTAAGCAATAATATCATCAAAGCATTTAACTTATTGGAAGTCGATCCCCTTGAAGTGATCATTGGAGGCTGATCACCTCGAAGCGATCAATCTATCTCTTTTATTTCTGTAAAATCCTTAGTTTCGATCCCCACTTCCCAATCCTTATTCCAAATTCTTTGTTCAAAAATCCTAGGTTCTCATCAACTATCTCGTTGTCAAGACATGGATACCAAATTTTTGTCCGTCAGATACCTTAATAAATTCTGGGCACGATTTGCAGAGATGCATGTTGAATACTATAAATGCTGAAGATTATCGGTGCTCTGATCGGTACAACCACTAAGGTTAATGCCTCCACACTTGTGGCATCTAGCATCTAGGGGGAAATTTGCTCACTTACGTGTTCCAATAGATTTAAACAAGCCTCTTCCTTTTCTTTCCAAACCCTAGATTGAAGACTTGTTGCTCACAGTAGAGTATGAAGGTCTTTCGGAGATTTGCTTTGATTGCACTCAGGGTGGACACAGAAGAGAGAAGTGCCCATCTAATGTCAATGCTGAGAATATTGGGACGTTGAGTCCTAATTCTGTGGCCAATGTTGCTGTCTATCGGACATGGCAGAAGGAGAACGCAGAAGGGTGCTGGGGAAGCCAGAAAATAAGGAAGCTTCACAAATTGCAAAAACCGGGGCGGAAGGATCACGTTTGGCAGTATTGGATGCCGAGAGTGTCGCAAAACCGGAGCATGGGAACTAAATCTGTAGATATGATGGTGAATCACAAGAAAGTTTTGAAAACATAAACCTACTTTTCATCGTTTGCCCCGGCATAGCATTCAACTGCCAACGAAGTGGAGCGCTGAAGCTGCACTCGTTGGACCACCACTAGCTGTTTTGGGCCTGGCTTCGTTATTTGCCCAAGCCTTCCATAAGCTTTAACTAGTTTCCACGTCAACGGGGAAGGTCCAACCGGATAAGCCACCTGACCAACCAGCACCACTCTGGTTTTCTGGAATTGGCAAAGATACCATAAGGAAGATTAATGACAAAGGTACTCGTGTGCACCCGCATTGTCCTGCCTTATCTACTGATTCTAGTGCTTCTTTATCTCAGGCTTTGGAGGAGAACGAGGGTTTGGAAGTGGCAGAACTGAGCTGCGACATGGCAGCAGAGCAGAACTTGGCGGGTTCCATCTTTACCATCTATTAATTAGTGAATTCTCCAGTGTGGAATGTAAGGTGTGCGGGTTAAAAAAAGGCTCTCTCAAACCCTTGGAGATTTTATTTGCATGTATAAGCCGTGTGTTGTTGCTATCTTAGAGCTGCGGGCGAAGGCTGAAAAGCTGAAGAAATTATCAAAGCTTTCAACTTTGATGGTGGGATATTTGGAGGTGTATGACTACTTTCTCTGGGATAAAAATAAAGTGTAATTGGAAATTTTGCATCAGTCTATCCAAGGTATTCATGCGGTGATCTTAGAAAATAATATATACCATCGTGGTTGCTCACCGGCTTCTATGTGCACTTATTCATGATAATTTGTGAAAAGACTTCAAAGCAGCCTCAGAGGTAGATGCTTATCGGAGATTGTAATGATATTATCGAACTGTCTGAAAAATGTGAAGGCTCTACCAAAACTACTCGGAGATGTCAGATTTTTCGAGAGCAAATTGAGGATTGTTGCTTAAATTAATTTGTTCGTTTGTGGGCCTAAGTTCACTTGGTGGAATAGCTGTCAAGGAAATCAAGTGATTAAAGATGGCTACCTTCCTCGCATTAATTGAGGATTGTTGGCAGAATAACTTCCCACAAAGCCAAGTTGTGCCACCTTCCTCACTTTAACTGAGGCTATGTGATCGCTCGCTCAATAATGAATTTGAAGGACTTGCGCGTGAGACTTGGGAGGAAAGCTCTATCTCTGTTCCTTCGACCCTCTTAATGTTTCAAACAAGAGATTTTTTGGCAACCTTTTCTAGCAAACAAAGGAAATCATCGAATAGAATGACAGGCATCCAGAAGCGTTTCTTGACCTTTGATTCTCTAAGACAACGACAACTGAAAGCTCAATTAACTTCCGAGTACAACGAGAGAAGTCAAGAAGGGATTAAATTTCTCTCGGTGCCTGTAATACCATGTTCTTTCACTCTTCTACCTTTCAACGTCTGCGGCGTAATTCTAAAAAGAATCTGAAAAATCAGTCAAACGTATGGAAAGAAAATCAAGAACAGCTCAAGTTATGGATGGCTTTTGTAAGATGTGTCGTGAAAATTATTTTATAAATTATTTATTTATTTTATAATATTTTAATTTAATTAAACTATTTATCAAATGGGAATTATGAGTTTTCTCCAGCGTTGCATAGGTACAAAAGTCTCCGTCTATGACTTTATTAAATGGCCGGCAATAACTGTTGTTAGTTTATCAGAAACGTGTAAAACCTTTTTTTTTTTAACAGTTTTCTCGTTTCTCTCTTTCACTTATCTATATATATATATATATATATTACTGTATAGTTTGTATATTCTAAGAATATTTGAACGGACCAAAAGCAAAATTATTTTAATTTTAATATTCAAGTGTATCATGTACACTTCTCTCCAAGGATTAGTCGGACCACCGTCCATGGACCATTCATTGCGAAAGTTTTTCCATCTCTTTGTTTAGTAAAGAGACGGTAAACGTGCGGATAATCTTCCTTTGTCCATTGTCCATAAATCATAATATATATTCATGGAAATGACTAATAAGCCACTGTTCATGGTTGGTCCATCACAGTAGTAGTTTATTAGTCATTTCGATATGTATATTTAGAAATTTCTTATATATGTATAATATGTGTTTAGCTTACTTCTTCTTAGAAGTGTCCAATTCTAATATTTGATTTTTTTTTTATTTTCTTCTTAGACACATTTTAATATGTTCGAGATGAACATTTTAATATCTAATCTCGTGTTAACTGAGTCTCAATACGTAATCATAATAACTATACTAACTGTACGATCGAATTCAAAGTTAAAGATTATCCGCACGTTTACCATCTCTTTGTTAGACGTGTGGATAAACTTTCTTTGTCGATCGTTTATATAAACCATAATGCATATTCATGGAAATGTCCAAAGACATGAGATGGAAAACGTTGGCAATGAATGGTCCATGGATGGTGGTCCAACTTGTCATTAGGAGAGATATCTACAAGATGAACATGACAAATAAAATTAAAATAATTTTGATTTTTTTCCGTACAAATATTCTTATACGATATAGACTGCACTGTAATATATAAATAATTTTGCTTCCAAGGATAATCTTCCTTTATTCATGAATATACATTATGATTTATGGACGGTCGACATAGGAAGATTATCCGCACGTTTATCATCTCATTGAATGGTCCATGCACGGTGGTCCAACTTGATCCTTGGAGAGATATGTACAAGATAAACATGACAAA
>CM038605.1:2648899-2722212 GCA_021533255.1 Ceriops tagal | reverse complement strand
GCTTCATTTTTGCTTTTCTCAAAACCAAGCTGCAGCAAATGATTGTTAATTCTGCTAAACCAGGCCCTTGGTGCTTGCTTAAGGCCATACAAGGCCTTTCTCAATTTGTAGACCTTTTCTTCTTCTCCTTCAATCACAAAGCCTTCTGGTTGTTCCACAAAGACATCTTCCTGCAAATAACCATTTAAAAAGGCAGACTTGACATCAAGATGATATACTTTCCAGCCCTTTTGAGCAGCAAGAGCTAGTATAAATTTAATGGTGTCAAGCCTTGCAACAGGAGCAAATGTGTCTGAGAAGTCAAGTCCAGCTTGTTGTAAGTAGCCTTTGGCTACCAATCTAGCTTTCAATTTGTTGATGCTGCCATCTGCATTCAACTTGGTCCTGTAAATCCATTTGACTCCAATCACATTCTTATCTTTAGGTCTTTGTGTAAGGAACCAAGTTTGGTTCTTCTGAATTGCACAGAATTCATCTTGCATAGCTTTCCTCCAACCTGCTGATTTAACAGCCTCATTATGATCCATCGGATCTGAGATAGCAATGTTGCTTCTATCATAAATGTTAGAGAGAAGCCTTGTTCCCCTCACAGGTATATCATAAAGAGCATCATCCTCTATATCCTTATCTGAGCTATTATAACTAGTAATTTCAGGTTGATTTACTGGTTGTATATCAATATCCAGATCATCTGATATAGCAACATTCTAGTTCCAACCTTGATCCTCATTGAATTTAACCTCCCTGTTGATTATTATCTTCTTAAATTCTGCATCATAAACTCTATAAGCCTTTGAAACTGTGCTATAGCCAACAAACACAGCTGCCTTGGCTTTTTGATCAAGTTTTTGCCTTTTTTGATCAGGTATCAAGACAAAACAAAGGCATCCAAAGACTTTTAGATATTGTACAGAAGGTTTTGCACCAAACCAAAGCTCACATGGAGTTTTCCCTGGAGTGGTTGAGGATGAGAGTCTGTTTTGAAGATATACAGAACTGTTGACAGCTTCAGCCCAAAAACATTTTGGCATGCCTTTCTCGTAAAGAAGACTCCTTGCCATCTCCATGATTGTTCTATTTCTCCTTTCACATACCCCATTTTGTTGAGGAGTATATGGAGCTGTGAATTGATGTCTTATACCTGAAATTTTGCAGATTTCTTCAAAGGCAGTAGAGGTAAATTCAGTACCATTATCAGACCTCAAGCATTTAATTTTGACTCCTGTCTTAGTTTCAACAAGAGCTTTGAAAGTTTGGAATATTGATGAAACTTATGATTTAGCTTCCATAAAATACACTCAACAAAATTGGGTATAATCATCAATGAATAAGATGAAAAACCTGCTTCCATTCAATGATGCTATAGACATAGGTCCACACACATCAGAATGGATTAGATTGAGTTTCTCCTTGGCTCGCTAGGCCTGATTGGAAGGGAAGGGCCGCCTAGTTTGCTTGCCTTACTGGCACGCATTACAAACTCCTCCTAAATTGGATATTTCTGACAAGCCAATCACCAGCTGGTTTCTTTGCATCTTTTGCAATCCACCATAATGAAAATGTCCTAATCTTTTATGCCAAAGATCGGACTCATCATAGGCAGCAGGTAGGGCTTTATGTGTCATCTGCTCAAGTTGTAAAGGAAAGCTTTTGGCTTTTATTAGAACATTGATGATCACATCTCCTTTTGGATCCAAAATAATGCAACCATTGTTTTCAAACTTCAATGCATAGTTCTTCTCTAGCAATTGACCAACATTAAGCCGGTTTTGATGAATTTCAAGTACAAACAACACATCAGAGATGGATTTTGTACCTAATAGAGTTGAGACAATCACTATGCCTTTTCCGTGTGCTTCAAGCAAGGCACCATTTCCAATTCTAACTTTGGTTGCATAAGATTTGTCTAATGTTTTGAAGACTGATGGACAAGAGGACATGTGATGTATGCAACCACTGTCAATGAGCCACGCTTGATTGTTAGAACATGCTGTGTTGCAACTAGCAACAAATAGTTCTTTTTCTGCTTGCTGAGTTTTTTCTTCTAGAACCTTAGCTTGCTGTTTCTTTTGCTGCTGCAAGTGTTTCCTTTTACTTTTGCATATTTTATCAATCTGACCTCTTTTGTTGTAGAAGGAACAAAGAACATCGGGCCTTCTCCAACAGTCCTTGGAGAGATGTGAAGTTTTGCTGCAATGTTCACATGGACCATAGACTTTCTTCCCCCCTGTCTTGCTGGATTCTACATCTCTCGGTTGTGTTCTTTCAGCTTGAGACCTTCTATAGGAAGCTTTTCCTTTGTAAGAGGCCTGCATAGCACCTTTAGAAGTTGTTACTGACCTTAAAGGCTCTGTTGCAGCTCCTCCAAGTCTGAAGGTCCTTCTTTGTTCCTGAGCTTGAAGTGCACTGATTAGTTCTATCACCGAGATTTGAGAAAGGTCCTTGGAATCCCCCAAGGAAGAGATTTTCGCTTCAAACCTCTTAGGCACACTAACTAGCACCTTTTCCACAATCCTTTTATCTGGTATGTCCTCTCCAAGAACCTGACTTGATTCACTATACTCATAAGCTTGTCACTGTAATCTTTGATACTCTCTGAGTCCTTTATTTTTAACACTTCAAACTCCCTTCGTAGATTGAGAATTTTCATGTTTCTGGTTTTAATGCTGCCACTAAACTCATCTCTCAACTTCTCCCAAGCTTCCTTTGGTGTCTCACATATCATAATTCTATTGAATATGACATCAGTGACTGCCGACTGGATGCATGACAGAGCCTTGTAATGTTTAGCTACTTGGTCACTATGATTTTTCAATTGAGCAACAGTTGGATTTGCTAGAAGAGCTGGTAGATCATCCCTTTTCTCAATGACATCCCAGAGATCATATGCCTTTAGGTATGTTTTCATTATAACAGACCATTGCATATAATTTTCTCCAGAAAGTTTGCGTGGAGAGACTAGTGTGAAGTTTGCAGAAGCCATCTCAAGTTGCTATCTTGCACCACCTAGTTAAGATTCTCAAGTGTTTCACTCAACCTCTCGTGTGTCTCTCTTTTCCCTCACTCACCACAGGTCCTGTAAAACCTTTTTGAGCTCTGATACCACTGTAAGTTACATAACAAACCAATAGGCTAACTCTAATGTTGCCTCTGATTGATTTGCAAAAGAGATAAAGACATCAACTGCAGGAAGAAGAAAAATAATGGACAGACTTTTTTTGGTGTTGGAACCACACGGATGATGTATTATCATTCAAATATATAGAATACATGGTTAGGTACAAAAAAAAAAGACAATTCAACCATGTCTATGCTGTTAATTAAGTCTCTAACAACCTTGCCCATACTGTGACAGGTTTGCCATGCTTTACCAGAAAAAGACCATGCTACATATGGTCTACCATACTACTGCAATTAACTATAACAAGGCTGCAACCTTCCTTTGACCAACCAGCAATGTTCAAAACCAAACTTTAACAAATAGCAATAAGCCTCCATTTGTATCTCGGGAGAGTCTAAAATTTAAAGGAATGCCACAATGGCAAGAATGGATTCCTTATTCGAACGCGGACGAGGGTGATAGAGCTACTACGGCTTTCCCGCTCCTCCAAGTGCTTCAAATTGAAGACTGTCCCAAGCTAAACAAGACTCTGGCCGCTGACCTGCCTTCTTTGAAAACAATTGAAATTATTTATTGTAGATCACTGGAGAGTTTTCAATTGAATTTGGCCCTGACGTTACAGAAACTTAGAATTTTTGGTTGGGTAAACTTGAAATTTCTCTTTGCAACAGCAACAGTCGAGTTCAAGCATTTGAAAACTGTTGAAATCGAAGGGTGTAGCAACCTAAGGGAGATTTAGCTCACTCACCTGCCTTGTTTAAAGACACTCAAAATTTGGGGTTGTAGATCACTTGAGAGTTTTTTATTGGATTTGGCCCCGGCGTTAGAGTGTCTTAAAATTACTGGTTGTGGAAACTTGGAATTTCTCTCTGCAGAAGCAACAGCCGAATTCGAGCATTTGAAAACTGTTGAAATCGGAAGGTGTCCCAACCTAAGGGAGATTCAGCTCATTCACCTGCCTTGTTTAAAGACACTCCGAATTTGGGATTGTAGTTTACTCGAGAGTTTTCCATTCGATTTGGCCCCGGCGTTAGAGCATCTTTACATTTCTAAGTGTGGAAACTCGGAATTTCTCTCTGCAGCAAGAACAGTTGAGTTTGAGCATTTGAAATCTCTTGAAATCAATGACTTTCCCAACCTAAAAGAGATTCAACTCGCTCACCTGCCTTCTCTAATTAACCTTCGAATTAGCAGATGTGATCAACTAGTTTCACTTCCGGGGACTCCCGTACCCCAATGACTTATGATTGTGGCTGATTCGCCCCTAAAGACGCCGAAAACATGCATGCAAGAACCACTTCTTGTTATTGCAAATGGTAAATCGAAGAAGAAAGTAACACCAGAATTTTACGTGGTTCGGTCTATGTGACCTACCTCCACGGGAAAGACAGAGGGAATACTTTTATTAGTAGAGAAAATGTGTTACAAGATACAAAGAGTGTGGCTCACCTCTCAAATCTCTCTCTGCTTCTCATAACCCTATTATGCCTATTTATATAGGAATAGAAGAAGGGCAAAAGGGTAATTTGGAATACAAGGCATATTCCAACAAATCTCCACCTTGCATTGTATTCTCTAAACACACAACAAAATAAAATCCTTCTATCTCTCCTCCAAATGGCTCCTTAGAGCCAGTCAATCAAAACGAACACCAATCAAGTCCAAATAATGCTTGAACTTACTAGTTAAAACTGGTTTCGTCAATATGTCAGCTGGATTGTCTGCAGTAACGACCTTCTTCACTGAAATCAAACCTTGAGATATAACATCTCGCAAGAAATGGTATCTGACATCAATGTGTTTGGTCCTCTCATGATACACTTGATTTTTGGTCAAGTGTATAGCTTTCTGACTGTCACAGAATACGGTTGTAGTTTCCTGTGATAAACCCAAATCAGTGACCAAACCTTTCAACCAAATAGCTTCCTTGACTGCTTCTGCTATTGCCATTTACTCAGCTTCAGTAGTGGAAAGAGCAACTGTTGATTGCAATGTTGCCTTCCAACAAATGGCACTGCCTGAAAGAGTGAAAACATAACCAGTTGTTGATCTTCTTTTGTCAAGGTCACCTGCATAGTCAGAATCCACAAAACCAGTACACAACCTACTGCCTCTGCTGAACATCAATCCTACATCTGTAGTGCCTCTAAGATACCAAAGTATCCATTTAACTGCTTGCCAATGTGCTTTCCCAGGATTAGCCATATATCTACTGACCACACTGACTGCTTGCGAAATATCTGGACGAGTGCAAACCATAGCATACATAACATTGCCCACTGCACTAGAGTATGGAACATGTGACATATATTCCTCCTCCTCTAGGCTATTGGGTGACAAAGAGGCTGAAAGCCTAAAGTGTGATGTCAAAGGAGTACTTACTGGTTTGCAACTCATCATCCCAAAGCGATCAAGAACCTTCTCGATGTACCTTTTTTGTAAAAGGCGCAACTCTCCTGCTTTTCTGTCTCTGGTGATCTCCATGCCCAAAATCCTCTTTGCAGCTCCCAAATCTTTCATCTCAAAATCTCTACCAAATAGCTTCTTCAAACTATTAATCTCAGATATGCTTGTAGAGGCAACAAGAATATCATCTACATATAGTAGCAGATAAACAAATGATCCATCATGAAGCTTCCTATGGTAGACACAACTGTCATACTCACTCCTCAAGTAACCATGACTTACCATAAAGCTATCAAACTTCTTATACCATTGTCTAGGAGACTGCTTTAAACCATATAGGGATTTCTTCAACCTGCAAACATGATCCTCCTTGCCTTCAATCTGGAAACCCTCTGGTTGATTCATATAAATGACTTCCTCAAGATCGTCATGTAGAAAAGCAGTCTTGACATCAAGCTGCTCCATTTCCATATCATACATAGCAACTATAGCTAAAAGCACACGAATGGAAGTGTGCTTCACAACTGGAGAAAATACCTCATTGAAGTCAATCCCTTCTTTCTGGCTATAACCCTTCGCAACCAGACGTGCCTTGTACCTTGCATCTTCAACTCCTGGGATTCCCTCCTTCTTCTTGAAAATCCATTTGCAACCAATAGTCTTCTTATCTTTGGGAAGTTTCACTAAGTCCCAAGTCTGATTCTTATGTAGGGACTCAATTTCCTCAGTCATAGCAATACTCCACTAGGAAGATTCGGCACAAGTGACAGCCTCTGAGTAGTTACTAGGTTCATTGTACTCCACCTCTTCCGCTACTGCCAAACAATAAGCAAAATCTGAGTATGAAAACCTGGCTGGTGGCTTGATAGTCCTTCTGGGTCTGTCTTTGGCGATACTGTACGGTTGTGCCTGTTGAGTATCTTGAGTATCTTCGACTATTTCTGAACTGTCAACCCGAATCTGTTGACCTGACTTAGAAGGAATATCACTTTCAAACTCCACCTGCTGCCTGGAACTCCCACTATCTTCATTGTTTGGCCTTATGACTTCCTTTTTTGGATGCAGCATAGCAGATTCATCAAATGTCACGTCTTTGCTGATGAGGAATTTTGGAGACTTAGGGTCTGGACACCACAACCTGTAACCTTTTACACCAGAAGCATAGCCAAGAAAAATGCATTTCTTAGCCCTCGGTTCAAGCTTTCCCTCATTAACATGAGCATAAGCAGGACAGCCAAATATCTTCAAATCAGAATAATCTGCAGGTTTGTCTGACCACACCTCTTCAGGTGTCTTACACTCAATGGAAGTACAAGGAGATCGATTTACCAACCAACAAGCTGTATTAACAGCTTCTGCCCAAAACTCCTTGCCCAAACCTGCATTTGATAACAGACATCTAGCTTTCTCTATCAAAGTCCTGTTCATGCGTTCTGCAACTCCATTCTGCTGTGGAGTTTTTACAACTGTGCGGTGTCGTACAATGCCTTTAATTTTGCAAAACTCATTGAATTCGTTATTGCAAAATTCAAGGCCATTATCTGTTCTCAGCCTCTTAATTTGCTTCCCAGTCTGTTTTTTAAGTAAAGTTTTCCACTGCTTGAAGGTTCCAAACACTTGACTTTTATGTTTCAAGAAATAAATCCAAACTTTACGAGAAAAATCATCAATGAAAGTGAGCATATAAGCAGCACCCATACCTTTAGAGAGAACCTGAGAAGGACTCCAAAGATCTGAATGGATGTAGTCCAATGTTCCCTTTGTTTTATGGATGTCTGTAATGAAGCTCAACCTCTTCTGCTTCCCAAAAACACAATGCTCACAAAATTCCAATTTTCCTGTGTTCTGCCCACACAAAAGACCTCTCTTACTCAAGGCAGTCATACCTCTTTCACTCATATGTCCCAGCTGCATGTGCCACAACTTTGTCACATCTGAATCTGAAACTGAAGTGAAAACTGCAGTTAAGTCTGTAACCGTCGAACCATGCAAGAAATACAATGTGTCAATTCTGGTAGCCTTCATCAATACAAGAGCACCTCTAGAAACCTTCAGAACTCTACCTTCACACCCAATCTTGTAGCCATTCTTCTCAAGAGTGCCCAAAGAAATAAGATTCTTCGTCAAATCTGGAATGTGTTTGACCTCAGACAAGGTCTTAATGACACCGTCATGCATCTTAATTTGCACTGTACCAATCCCAGCAACCTTACATACGTGATCATTACCTAATAGAACACCACCATTGATTGGCTTGTAAGTGGTAAACCATTCTCTATTAGGAGTCATATGTTGCGAGGCTCCAGTGTCCATGATCCAAGTATCTTGAAATCTGCCTTGGCCTTGAGTGACACAAAGCATATCATCACTCTCATTTGCTGCCACATGAGCTTCTCCTGGTGGATGATTCTTCTGATTACTGTCGTTTACTTTCTGCTTGTTTTTCAACTTGTAACAATCAGACTTGATGTGCCCTTTCTTCTTACAATAATTGCAAGTCAAATTCTTGTGCCTTGATTTCGATCTTGATTTTCCTGAATTTCGACCTCTCTCCTTTGATCTTCCTCGATCAATAATCAAACCAACACTCTGATCTGATGTCTCAGAAAATGTCAGACTACTATCAATTTTCTCCTTGGCCTGCAAATTAGTCTTGACATTCTCAAGGGAAATATCTTCCCTGCTATAAATCATAGTATCTCTAAAGTGCTTATATGAAGGAGGCAAAGAACACAATAGCAATAAAGCTTGATCCTCACGTCAATATGAACATCAATCTTACTCAAATCAGTAACAATTGAACTAAACTCTCCAATATGTGATTTCAAAGAAGTACCTTCTGACATACGAAGAGTATAAAGGCGTTGCTTTAATCTGAGCCTATTAGTCAAAGATTTCGTCATGTACAGACTTTCCAATTTTAGCCACGCACCAGCTGATGTTCTTTCACCGAGGATTTCTCTCAAAACTTCATTTCCTAAACTGAGTTGAATCGAGGATAGAGCTCTTTCATCCATGTCATCCCAATCTGCATCAGACATTGACTCTGGTTTCTTCTCCTTGCCATGTAAGGCCCTTTTTGTACCTTCTCGCGTCAGAATTGCCATCATTCTAACTTGCCACAGTGCAAAATTGGTGTTTCCATTGAACTTCTCAATTTCAGACTTCATCGTTGATGAAGATGAAGAAGCCATTGCAACAAAACACCCACAATGAAAATTGAAGAATACAAATTTATGGCCCAAATCACAATTTGCCTTCGACGCTACAGTACTAACGGCGTTAAAACAGTGCTGATGGTGTTAAAACAGTACTGACGGCGTTAAAACAGTACTGACGGCGTTAAAACAGTACTGACGCCGTTTCTACAGTGCCGACGCCGTTTGCCTCCCGTCGATCTACTGTGCAGCTCGCCGATCTACAGTGCCTCTGACCCGTTGGAACCCGATCTGTTCCTTTCTTCCGTCGGATCTGCTCCGTTTCAATGCCAAACCACCAGATCTGCTCCAAGTTCCTCGAATTTGAAGCCTCTGTTTTAAGTTTGAGTGGTTTGCCCTTCCGTCGAGGCTTTTGCCACCACTACGGTAGACGAAGACGCTTTGTTGGCGTCGGTTGGAAGCCGAAGACGCTTCAAGCCGAGGAACGGATTGATTTCGATATCCACTACGATGGTTTGCTCCGAGGAGAGAAAAAAATTTTTTTTTTTTTCTTTCGGTAGATCGCCCGCGGTTATCCCTTCTCTCTTCTTGTGCTTTCGCCGCCCAGGGATTGAATGCGGTGCTGGATCACTGCACGGCTCTCTCTTCGTTGTTCCAATCAAACATAGCAATTTCTCAGAAAGCAGCTTTACTGCAAGCAAACGGAGTTTGTTTCTCAATTTGACTGCACAGGGACAGGTTCGTCGGTGGTGATGTGCTCTGGCCACAGGGACGAGTGGACGGAGAGAGAGAAAAAAAATTTTTTTCTTTCGGCTCTGATACCAATTTGTTATTGCAAATGTTAAATCGAAGAAGAAAGTAACACCAGAATTTTACGTGGTTCGGTCTATGTGACCTACCTCCACGAGAAGGACAGAGGGAATACTTTTATTAGTAAAGAAAATGTGTTACAGGATACAAAGAGTGTGGCTTATCTCTCAAATCTCTCTCTACTTCTCATAACCCTATTATGCCTATTTATATAAGAATAGAAGAAGGGTAAAAAGGTAATTTGAAATACAAGGCATATTCCAACACTTCTGAACTTCCCAAGAACACTTGAAGTAAGATCTCGGAACTCCTCTCATTCGCCCCTAGATGGTGGAGCAATTGATGGCTCCTAATTCTATTCCATTGGAATTGCAAACACTCGTTGTCGGAGGTTGGGATTCAGTCACGAGCTTCCCACTAGATTTATTCCCAATGTTAAAGTCTTGTAATCTATGATTGTGCAAAACTGGAATCCTTATCGGCTGCATCTCAGGCACAACCTATCCAGCGTTGCATATCTCTCGAACTCCGAAGATGCCCAAATTTGAAAAGGCTTCCGGAATGTATGGTGGCCTTCCTCTTCCCTTCTCTCACGGAGTTGCGTATAGATAATTGTTCAGAGTCAGTTGTGGATTTGCTGAGAATATCCCCCAATCTTTCACGCATCTATCTTCGTAGTTGCTGTGAAGAGGTGGAATCTTTCCCACCGGAGAACACGCCGTTACCCTCCACTCTCAACTCTCTTGAAATCGATGATTTTCCAAACCTCACGTCATTCGACAATAAGGTCCTTCGATCCCTCACATGTCTTAAACAATTAACGATCGGAAACTGCCCCAAGCTCCAGTCATTGCCAGAAGTGTGGCTGCCCTCCACTCTCACTGAACTTACTATCTCAAGTCTTGAAAACCTGGAGTCACTGGATCACTGGGGACTTCACCGTCTCACCTCTCTTACTGGCTTGTATATCTTTCGGTGCCCGAAGCTCCAATCCATCTCACACGAAGGGCTACCCTCTTCTCTTCTGCATGTAGGGACCAATCACTGTCCTTTACTGAAATTGGACAAAGATTGGCGTTGGTGGCCATATCTATATTGAGCCTGTATAGCTTTGATTCACTCTCATCTTGCGGGAGCCATTTCACAAAGCATTGATATGGTCAGGTAATTTACTGCAATTGTTAATGAGAGCTAATAACTTGCACAAAATTTTTCATATTTTTCTGCTGAGGCTTTAAAGCAGGAGTTACAGAAGGATAGATTAATTATGTGATTTTTCAGTCCTAATAGAACTATATGTGTCTGTTCCGTCTCCGTAATATGTAGCGATATTATGAACTTTGTAAGCTTCTTCATTTCTTTGATACGTTATATTCTCATTTCATCCATGCAAGATGCCTTAGGTTTCTTGTGCTGGCACTTTCACCAGTTGAGCTTGCCGGTTGAGATGGTTGCTTCAGTACATCATATAATTGTTATCATTTCATTGCTCCTCATTGAATCTCATGCTATTCTACTTCATAATGCTTCAACACAGAACATGATTATTTAACTTGCCGACTACCATCATTTCCCTGTTGTCAAATAGTGACATTAAATCTTGCCCAACGATTCTCTGCAGCTGACTCCTCAAGTACATTTTCAGAAAGACTTGGGGTTGGACAGTTTGGACAATGTGGAGATCGTAATGGCTCTAGAAGAGGAGTTCAAACTGGAAATTCCGGACAAGGAAGCAGGTAAGCTTGATTCTTGTGGTCTTGCTGTCGAGTACATTTATAAACATCCAATGGCTACTTGATTTAGATGTGAGTTTCTCTCCCTGAATTTCATTGTAAGACAAGGAACATCAGCTGTGTGGTCTTGTTTCAAACTTGTCGGATGTTTGTAAAGAACTCGATCCGCGTGGTGGGGAGGAAAATAATCTCAATCTGTTTGCTGAGTCAGACGACTT
The DNA here is from genome assembly GCA_021533255.1 of Ceriops tagal. Classification (NCBI taxonomy): domain Eukaryota; kingdom Viridiplantae; phylum Streptophyta; class Magnoliopsida; order Malpighiales; family Rhizophoraceae; genus Ceriops; species Ceriops tagal. The sequence continues at coordinate 2,710,766 of CM038605.1, read as the reverse complement.
TTTGTGCTGTTACTTCATTGAAAGTGGTTTCTCGATGCTATTTATGCTGATTGCACTGCTTTTTGGTTCACGTAAAGGATGTCTAACTTTAACTTTTCATGGTGCTTTGTGGGCATGGAAATAATTAAATGTCTGGACCTGTCCAAACATATTATTCTTATGAAGAAATAGGTTTGAAAGATTGGTATGCTGTTGTGGTTACTGCATGTAAAATTACACGTACTTTCCTACAACAGTTTTGGCCTTCAATTTTTCGATTTGGAGGACAAGGATGATTTTAAATTTCTCTTTGGTATGATGGAATGTTTGTGTGTTTTTAGCGTTTCATTTCGATGCTATTAGATTGCTGTGCCCATTTTCTCGTTCAACTAAAGAAGAATTGCGGGTCAATTATGTTATAACAACAATTGCAAGAAAAATGTAGTATTAAATTTCAAGACAAGCTTAATTAGAGGTGACCTTTAATTTTAGGTTTGCTTCCAGGCATATCAATTGCAAGTTTGCAACTTGTTCTTCTTTTGACGTGTCATTGTCATCTGCTAAACATGAAAATCTGAATCCATATGAAGTCAGTGTTGCTTTCGACAACAAATAATTCGTAATGCTATTCCTAATATAGAAAGCACTCTAATTGTTAAATTGTACAATCTTTCACTGCTGATGCTTTTTAATTTTTCCATTTAATTTGTTGAGTTAATCTTTCCGGATAATAGAATAGATTAAAAAGATCCAAGTCAAGTGATCAACTACACCACGAGACAAGATTAGTTTGAAATACCCTCTTTCTTCAAGTTTGCTTTCATTTTAAACCAAAAATTGACCCTTTTTTGTCTTACTAATTTTCTTTAATTTTTTTTTATCGTTACTAAAAAAGAATGATTAATGACAATACAATTAATACATAGGAAGAGAAATTAACTATTTTGTTATTTGATCAAAATAATTACTTCTACAACAAATAATTGCCTCATTCAAAACAAATGGTTGTGAATTTTTGGTCTTATTAATCTTCTTACATTGGCTATTCTTATTAAAGTAAAGAAATGTACAATATGCAATTAATACAAGCAGACTAATAAATTTTTTAGGATAAACATTTTGAAAGTTTTAAAGTTTTATGATTTTTTTAATATAACCTAAATTTTTTGTAAAGTTTTATATTAATCTTAAACCTTTCAATTTCATTATAATTTGTCATTTTTGCGGATGACAGATGGTTTAATCATTTAATACAATTAAATACATAATAAAAAACTAATTTAATTAAAAAAAATGAAATACAAAACAAGGATATGTCTTTATTTATTACATTTTATTGGATATATGACAAAATAATTTAGGACCAGAGTTAACTGCCTTCATTTTTTGAGAAATTGAAACATAAGAATAAAGAAAATAATTGTAACCTTCCTTTTTCTCAAAAATCTCTTGCTTTTTTCTTTTCTTAAGAAATTAAATTTATGTGTAATAACTATTAAAGTTAATAGTTAACGACTAAAAGTTAATAATTAATAACTCAAAGTTAATAGTTAATAATATTTATTTATTTTAAAGTTTTTAAATTTTTAGATCTCTTCTAAATTTAATTTTTCTGACAAAAAGTAATTAAATTGTTAAAAATCATATATTAATCAAATAAAAATAATTAACATCTTTATCATTATATGATTTAAAAAAAATTAAAACAAATTTTTAAAAATATAATTTAAATAAAACTACGAAGGTAATTAACATTTAATTATATAAATTTATAATAATTTAAGATTTTTTTTTTTTACATCCCATATAATAACACAGTACATTACCAAGTTATTATTATTGCAGGTTAGACTATAATCGGCTAATAGGATCGACAAGAAAGATATGGTATTAAAGGCACCACTTGATTGGGTCAAGTAAGACTTTTCCCTAAGCATGTTTTTGTCATAAACCATTTAAAACAGATGGATATCAGAAAGGACTACTACATGCTTCCTTTGCTTTGAGGTTTCTGACAATTGGTTTTACCAGATTTATACAGCAAAATGCTTCTTTACTTAGAAGCAGGCAAAAATAACCATCATTTTGTGTCTTCCTTTACTCGGGAGAGCTTGCTAGGAATATTCATATTTGTGAATTTAGGAAATAATCAAATACGGTACTCCGGTAGTTATAGGTCAAAATCGGAGTTATTTTGTAATACGCTGGCACCGAAAAATAAAAGACTTGCTATTCAAAAAAAAAAAAAAAAAGCGAAACAAACATTTCTTATGATAAAAGATATTGCCAAAAAACCACTTTGTTCCATCTACATAAGATTATTGTAAGTTGTGTCTAGGCATCATCAAAATCAACCGGCTTGCTCCAAGATTGCTTAAACACTGTTCAAAGTTCTGATGCATCGTCTAAGCCCCTTGAAAACAAAATGGACACTGCATATGAAAGGCTCATTTTGTCTAGATAGTTCAATAAGTAATGTCTAGATGAGAAACAAACACTTCAAACTACCTTTGGCGCCAAGGGACATGATCTAAAGCACTGTGCAATCAACAAGAGATATGCATGTATATTTTAAGGCCTCAAGCCCAAGTCAACTTCGGCCTAACAAATCTGAAGCCCACTAGTGCTTGCTCATTTAGCAAACTACGCTATAGAGAGTAGCTAATGCAACAATTTCCATTAGGACTTTGGCATATTCATTGCAAATATTTAGCATATGATCAGGAATGTCAAATGAAATTCAAATCATTCAAATGAAAACACTTCCCAAGCTTTCCGAGATTGTTAGCAAGTAGACATGGATAAGAGCCTTGAAGTTCTTCTTGCTCTTCAAGTTTATCAGAAGTTGCACATGATTCAAAGTGACTTCAATTGCTCGACATGGGATAGTTGTTGCTCGGCAATTACAAAAAAGAAGAAATGAATTGATTTTTGGAGGAGGATGCTGTGTCCAAGAGGATGAAATAGTTAAGTTTCGCATTGGAGCTAATTTGACAAAAGCTTGTAAAATTAGTCTATGATGCACAAGTGGAGGGAAAGAGATTGATAAGAGGATCTAAAAGCTTGAGTTTCTTGAATGTTTGCATATTCATAAGAGGATAAGAGGTCTTAGCCTTGGTGGTCAAACGAAGATGAATAACAAAGAATATGCTCTTAATATTTTTATGGATGATATTTAGATCATGTCCCTTCATTTTTTTATCTCTTGGTGGCATAGAATTCTCCAGGGACAAGGACAGATTATTTACCATTCATGATAAATTCAACTTATTTTCTATTGTTTTTTTTAATTTGTTTACTAGTATTTGATAGAATTTGGTTTTGTGGCAAATTGAGAATAATTTTTCAAAAGAGACAAATTTTATAAAAGGGATAGAAAAAATAGCATAATTGTGTATGGAACTAACGTCGAGCAAAAGTAAGGAAAAAGAGATAACAAAAAGGCTAACACTTATTTGAATCTTCATAGGATTTTTGGAATTCACCAAAGAAAATAAATCTTTTAAAAGAGAAAAACAATGATCTTTTATTAATTCATCTTGTTATTTTTCATATTAAACTACTAACATAAAATTACATTGATAATAATTTCTAACTCTAGAAAACATTGACTAATAAGGGAGCAAATAAAAATCGATATTAAAATCCTTAAATTTAAGCCTAAAGCTACTCCACTAAGACTTCTAATCATGCTAAAATATCTTAAACAAGCAAGTAAATTATAAAATTAAAATAATTGAAATTATAAAATTAATTGTAAAATAATAAAAAATAATATCTATGATGCGTTCTACGTTAGACCCTTCTATTTGAAATAAACTAACGCTGAAGTTGACTAAGAGTCATCAGAACAAATACCAAAGTCTTCAAGTTTTAGGGCTTACTCCTTTGCACATAAATTTCCATTTGATTAATTAATTACATTAATAGATACATCTAAATAGGATTGAATTTCTCTATCCCAATAAAATCAATAGCATTTGACACTCGAGGCAAATACTCAACAAGATCCTAGGACCCATTGGTTATAGCTTCAGATTCAAGAATATGTTTCTCTACAGAATTAATAACGACACTAATTTCTAACTCTACCTAGATACCTAGTCCAATCTCACAAATCATTGCTACTTCTTATTCACAAGCATGTTAAACAAAATTATCAAATACCACAGATTCAACCTTTGTTCACTTGTTGATTTTTAAATTGATTGGCCACAAGAATCACCAAAAATAAAATTCTTTTACAAGTTGAGTATTCTTGATCACTTGAACACATGGATCTATAGTTGGTGAAGAGGTCATACCGCATGCATTATGATAATTATCACCCCAATTTTCAAAATATCAATTGAATTTTTATATTAAATTAATATAAAATCTCATCACAATAATTAGGCCTAAGTGATATACTCTTAAAAATACATATTAGATAACATTTATACACATGCATGAGAACATATATACTCCTAAAAATTTAAAATAGCAGTTAAAAGGTAAACACAACACTAAAATATGTATTAAATATAATGCATAGACACATGTATAAATATTTTAAATAAATTTTAATTTTTTTTATTATGCATATTTTAATACATTTGAGAGATGTCAGATGAGTATTATATTTTATTTATGTGTCTAATATGAGTACAAATTATTTTAAGACTCTGCTCCGGAGCTCCCATGCCGCCGCCCAAATTTTATTCTCTTTTAGCATGGGATTTAGATTTTTTTATTATTTTTTTCCAAAGACAAAGCACATTACGTCACAATTCCTACTTTTTTTCTATGTTTTTTGTTATGTTAAAGAATCAAGTCTTTCCTTTCCTTCGGTAAGCAATTTCTTTGACAAATATAATTTGATATTTTTATTATTTAGCAGCTTAGCCATTTAAGTTAAGTAAATCAAAATATAAATAAAAATTATGAATTGTACGTTCCAATTTGATGTCTTCCTAAGGATTTGGGAGAAAATGAAAAATAAAAACCATAGAAAAATGTAAGCTATATTAATGGCCGTTTCACCTTCCTTCAGTTCTCGTACTTACTGAGTCTCAAAACGTAATCATAATAAGTATATCAATTGTACTTCCGAAGTTACTGTTTATCACAATAACTTTATTATACATATAAAAATGCAATGAAAAGATTTGCTTGAAACAAAAACAAGGTATTAAATAGAATTAAATTATTACTTATTTGATGTTTTATTGTTTTTTTGGTAAGTCACTTTTTTTATGTTTAAATCATCAATTTCACTTTTTTTTTTTTTTTTCACTTTGATTGCATCTATTCTCCATGTAGATATATGCAATGAATGTGCAGGTAAGTTCATAACATAAAGCATTAAGGTGCATGCAAAGTCACAGGCAAAGATTTACATTTTAAAAATGTTTAATGTACATAAGAAATACAAGCAATCAAAGACCATGGGATAAAATTTTATGAAATAATATTATAGTAATATTTGATTAATGTATATATGTCACAGTTCTATTCTTGTATTCGTGTTTAAGGAAACTTCAATATTTTTGTGGACTATTCTTTTTTATTTGATTATATCATCTACTAAAAGGTCACGTGACTATTTTATACTTAGGGTGCTTCTTAAAGCTTAAATCTGGGTTTGAATTCCAATAATTGTGCCTTTCCTTAAAATAAAAAGGGAATTAAGTCGAGTGCACTAGTGAGTTGAAGGAAACTCACTTGAAGTGGTGATGAATTCTCCTTCTAAGGGAGGTTGAATGAAAAAAATAATGAGTGATCCCCAATTGAACCCATATAAATAGCAATTAACATTTTTTAGAATGTTTTTTGTTTGGTTGGTTGAAAAGAAATACATGTGTTATAAAACTACATATTTAACCCTTATGTTACGCATCTTCTAACACTTCACTTAATTTATTTGTAATTAATTACTATTATGATTTATTATTTGCTTAATCATTTAAGTACATGAGATATTGAAATTGATGAAAATCTATTCTTAAAATATTTTCAATAAACTTATAGTGACAATGGGTCTGAATTTTTATAAATTGTATTGATATTTATGCATTGTTTGCAACTTTAACTTGCTAACATTGAAAATATTACATCAAATTAAAAACTTTTTGGAGAGAAAGTAGTAGAGTATAAAATGCATGGGAGACTTCTCTCTCTTAAACTAATGAAAATTGATTGAATAACAAATATAACAATGCAAGCAATTATGCAAGAAAACATATTAATTTTATAAGGGACACAACAATCTAAAAATCAACTTTAATATAATTAAATAGTTACAATAGTGGTATATAATGTCAATTATATCAACTAAATAAAATAAATTCAATTTAAACTAAATAAGAGTCCAAATGAGTTAACAACAAAAATTCGACCATTCAAAATGAACTTCTAGATATCCTTTACTTGGGGAACAAATTTCTACTCAATTGGATTACTAATCAATGTTGATTCACATGGTTTACTAAAACTATAACAATGGAGAGAATAAAATATTACTTGAAAACGGTGATTTTGGTTTTGAGATAAAAGTAGTAGAAATCCAAAACATAATCCAACTATTCAAAATAAAGATATATGTGGTTTTTATCAATTGACCAAAATTTAACTTGATTGAATCACAAATGATATTTCAATCATAATGTTGATAAAAAATGCACACAAAATATTTTGCTAAACATACATCCCAAAACATAAATTGAAAACTACACTTATAGTGCACTAAACCCAATTCTCACCATTCATAATAAAGAATAAGGTATCCTTTATCAACTGCCAAAGTTTCAATTCAATCAAAAAATGATTTGATGTTGTATTATGAAACCAATGGTGACTACTCCAAGCTAAAAGAATTTTCAACAACTCTTTCTCTTTATCTTTCTTTTTTCTTTTGGTGTTTGTCACTTTCTCACCCTTGATTTCTTTTTTTCTTTTAAGTACTCTTGCCTTGAGTGATTATCTTAAGGTTATATGAATTAATTGTGTCCACGAGTGATTTTGACAATAAATATTTTGTCATTGGGCTTATTAGGTTACAAGGCCAAGAAAATTTTGAACTCGAGAATGACATATTCTCCTCATGTTTTGGATGAGTAAATACTCCATCCCCCGTCTAGAAACCAGCAACCTATCTAATTTTCTTCTCCATGTTATGCAAGTATTTATCATATCTTGTTAACTATACCTTATTCAAAATTCAAATTCACACCAAGAAACTAAATTTTAAAAATGTCACTAAACTTTCGTAGCAGATGAGATTTGCATTTTAAAGAAGGACTTTGCTTCCATCAAAGACCTTTTTTTTTTCTTGATAAATCGGATCAATTTTATTCAAAAACCAAAAAAAAAAAAAGAGGAAAGTATAGTCTTAATACATTAAAAGTTACTAGAGCAAACAATGACTACGGTCAAACATTAAGATTTGTTTGCTTACATCGCTAAGTCATCAGCAATAAAATTTGAACTCTTATTAATGTGTTTAAAACACCAACTAGCACTAAAATGTAAGAATTTATTAAAAGGTGCTCTCATTCTCCTAGTTCTTTTCTGTCGTAGCTTTTCTCCCAAGTTTTGCTCAAACAAGTAAGAAACTTCTCGAGCACATCTTGAGAACCTTTTTCGTCTCTTTGTTTAACAAAGAGATGGTAAAGGCGCGGAAATCTTCCTTTGTAGATCGTCCATAAATCATAATGTCTATTCATGGAAATGACTAATAAACTACTGTGAGTGGTCCATTCACAAATAAAAAACATATATCCATGTTCTTGGACGTGAATGGAACAAAACTCCATGATTGAGTTTTGTATACTGCTTCTCCAAAGCCTCCATGTCCATGTCCATGACCCTGCAACCAGTGACTTTATTGCACACACCTACCTGTACACTTCGCCCTTTTACCCGGTTGGCATTTTGCCGATGCCTTCGACAAAACCTCTCCCTCAATTTAGAGCCATTGAATTTTAACCTTTACCCTCACATTAGACGTGCACCGGCTCATCCCGGATGTCATACCAAAGCATTTTTTTCTCTAGTGCATGCTAAATTTTTTTTTTTTGAAGCATCTTGAAGTATATATATATATAATTAAATTTTAATAATTTTAATTAATATATTTATTTGATAAATAATAAATTAATTATAATTAATAATATAAATTTACATTTATTTTTGGTATATAATTGCATGTTTATATAATAAAATTTTATTAAAAAATTACATTTTATTTTATTGATAAATCTAATGGCTTTCACTTTCTCTTTTCATTTATTTGACCGTAACCCTTTCCATCCCCTCCTTCTTCCTGCTCATACCAATATCTTTCCTCTGAATCACTTCATCTTTTTATCTTATCATCCTCTCTCTCTCTCTCTCTCTCTTCTTCTTCATTCTAAGAATCTGTAATCAACCACTGCTCCACACAAACATTCTCATACTATATAACTTGTTACTTGTCAGAGACATGAGGAGAATATGTCAATGCCGTTTGCAAAAGTTTATTGGATTTGTAACCCAATAAGCCCAGGGGCAAAATTCTTAATGTCAAAATTACTCTATGGATACAATTAATTCACGTGACCTTTATATAATCACTCATGGTAAGGATATTCAAAAGAAAATAAAAATTAAAAATATTTCTAGTATATATATTCAACATTTTTTATACTTAAATTATAAATTCATTGATGATTGATGATTGTATTAATTTTATTAATTATAAATTATATAATTAAATTTTTATTTTAAATTATTTTAATTTTTTATTTTATTTTGTCGTTAGAAGGGCAAGAGAACACCAAAGCTCATCTCGTGTTTTACCACCATCTTTTACTAATTTGGCGGCTTTGAAATCTACACAATCTGCGATGGATAGGTTGTCGAAAAGGGAAGAGATGAAATGGGGGCAGCAGGAAACCTGGCTAAAAGACGGTGATAAAAATACAGCATTCTTTCATGCCAAAACGAGCCACCGTCAAAATGAGAGTTTGGAGGTAATTCGGTGTGTTTCTTCCAATTTCAAATGTCTATAGTCGTACCCCTTCTTAAAATATGGCAGGTATTAAGTTGAGTGCATTTAAAGGTCCGTGATTTAATATGACTTAACTGAGTTGTTAGAGGCTTATTTGGAACTATTTTCTGGAAGGTAGCATATCCTTCTTATAAAAAAAGGTTGAATAAAAAAAATAAAGAGTAATTTTAATTTTAATTTATATTTAAAAAATCTATCTTATAAAACTAACAATTTAAGACTTTTTATTAAACATCTTTTCTCATTTCACATAACTTATTAATTTTTTTAAGCATGTGTCACAAAAATTTATTAACAATTAATTACTGTCATGATTTGTTATTTACTTGATTATTTACTAGACATGAGGCATTGAAATTGATAAAAAATTATTCTTAAAAATATTTCTAATAAATGTAGAGTAATAATAGATATTAATTTTTATAAATTGTGTTAATATCTATTCAGTATTTGAAACTTTTACTTGCTGATGGTGTAAATATTTCACTAACAAGAAGTAGATATTTTTGTATAAGGAAAAATTTTTTATTTAAAATTTAATTTATAAAAAATAAGATCAATTTACATGTAAGTCAAAAAATTGTGAAGATATTAAAAAATGTAAATGGAAAAAAATTATATACAAGATAGCAAAGCAGAGTAAGAAAAAACAAATAAACAGAGAGATACAAGATGGAATTAGGTGTTCCATTACCCTTTTAAAGATAAAATAAGTTGGAAGATCAAAGTAATTTAAAGTAAAAATTTGTTTATATAACTTCTAACTAATAAAATGACGGAAGAGGGACAACGGAATACAAATTGCCTAAGAGACCTCTCCTACTTGTTTGAATCTGTGAGAAGTTGACTGAATAACAAATATAGCAGCTTAAAAAATCACACAAGAACACACCGATCTTTTACGAGGAAAACCCTTTTAAAGTAAAGAGGAAAAACCACGGGACACAACAGTCCAGAAATCAACTTCACTATAATGAACAAGTGAATACAATAGAGGTACATAACCTCAATTACATCAACCAAATTGAACAAATTCAATTTGAACCAAAGTGAGAGGCCAAATGAGTTAACCAACACGAAAAACACTTTCTATCAATAATAACTCAACAACCAGACCTCCAAACAACAATCCAATTGTTCAAGATGAAATTTCAGATATCCTCTATTGGCTGTCCAAATTTCAGCTCAATCAGACTACAGAATAATATTCATCTACACGATTAATCTACATTGCCGCAATAGAGAAAATAGAGCATTACTAGAAACAAGTGATCACAATTTGAGATAAAATCCTGCTCTTACAGAAAGCCCAATCACGATCCAACCGTTTAGAATCAAGATCTATGCATCCTCAATCAACGGACCATATTACAGCTTGATCGGACTGCAAACAACCTTCTGATTATAAGGTTGATCGAAACTGCACGCAAAATAACTTCTCAAAGTATGAACTACGAAATGTAAATTAGAATTCACACTTATAGTCCACCAAATCAGATCTCTACCATTCAAAATGAAGAACAAGATAGTCTCTATCACTCAGCAAAAGTTTAGCTAAATCAGATAAGAATTTACTGTTGGATTTTGAAAATAATGACTGTTACTCTACTAGATTCTCTTCCCCATTTTTCTCTTTTTTTTTTTTTTTGTGTTTCGGCCAGTAGCCCCTCTTTATCTCTTATAATCTCTTAACCTAATTTTAATGAGGTATTTATACCTTATTAAGTAAACTCTTTTTTTTTTTTTCAAAGGTTCCCTCCATGTAGGAGGGATACCTAACAATTCTCCCCCTCTCGACTACGTAGAGGTGTTGACCATCCCAGCCAACAAATAACACAATTCAAACTTTTCTCTTAACAATACCTTTGTTAACATATCAGCAACATTATCATCCGTATGAATCTTTTCAAGTGCTAGTTGTTTAGAATCAAGAACATCGCGTATCTAATGATATTGTACATCAATATGCTTTGATCTAACATGAAAAGTTAGATTCTTACCAAGATGGATTGCACTCTGACTGTCATAATACAACACATACTTTAATTACTTAAAGCCAAGCTCTTTTATGAATCTCTTCATCCATATTAACTCTTTAACTGCTTCAGTTATAGCAATGAACTCTGCTTCTATAGTTGATAATGCAATGCATTTTTGCAACTTAGATTGCCAACTAACTGCTTCCCCTATAAGAATAATCAAATAACTAGAAGTAGACTTTCTGGAATCAATGTCACCAGTCATATCTGAATCAGTGAATCCAATAAGAGTAGGCTCATTACTCCCAAAACAAAGTTTGACGTTAGTAGAGCCTCATAAATATCTCAATATCCACTTTACTGCATTCCAATGCTCCTTACCAGGATTTGAAAGAAATCGGCTAACTGTGCCAACTACATATGCTATATCAGGCCTCGTACATACCATTCCATACATCAAACTACCCACAACTGATGCCAAAGAAACTCTCAGCATCTTTTCCTTCTCTTCTATTGTAGAAGGACATTATTTAACTGATAATCTAAAATGTGTAGCAAGAGGAGTGCTAACCACTTTAGCCTTATCCATGTTAAACCTTTGGAGTACTTTTTCAATGTACTGCTTTTGAGACAAATACAACTTTTTTTCTTTTCTGTCTTGAGTGATTGACATGCCGAGGATCTTCTTTGCTAGTCCCAAATCCTTCATAGAAAAGGACTTGCTCAAATCTCGCTTTAACTTGTTGATTCTATTAGTATTACGACCAATAATAAGCATATCATCAATATAAAACAGTAAAATGATGAAATTATCATTAATAAATCTCTGTATAAAAACACAATGATCAGAAGTTATCTTCTTGTACCCCTGTTGTTCCATAACAGACTCAAACTTCTTATACCATTGTCTGGGAGCTTCTTTCAAACCATACAAGCTCTTCTTCAACTTGCACACATGATCCTCTTTTCCTTGAACTTCAAAGCCTTGTGGTTGCTCTATATAAATTTCTTCTTCTAAGTCACCATGGAGAAAAGTTGTTTTCACATCCATCTGCTCGATCTCTAAGTCTTGACATGCAGTCAAACTCAACACAACTTGAATGAAAGACATTTTGACCACTGGTGAGAAGATATTGTCAAAATTGACACCCTGTTTTTGACTGAATCCTTTGATAACTAATCTAGCTTTATCTCGTGGACGTAAAGTATTTTCTTCTTGCTTTACTTGTAAACCCACCGATTTTTAAAAACTCTTTTGCCTTCAGGTAACTTCACTAACTCATAAGTGGAGTTGTCATATAAGGATTTCATCTCATCTATCATAGCATCTATCCAATACTGTTTATGTTCACTTTCTACTACTTTTTTATAACACTCAGGTTCTCCCTCATCAGTTAATAACACAAACTCATCAGGAGAGTACCGAGTAGAAGGCATTGAAACTCTGTTGGACCTTCGTAGCTGAAAAGCAGGTAAAGGTAAGGTTGAATAATCTTCTGTAGGAGTATTAAGATCACCTGCACCCTGTACATTACGATCCTGCTGAACATTCTCACCATATTCTTAAATGTCATGTTCAGTATCACCTGAATCATTTGTAGGTGCCTGAGGAATTGGATCAACATCAACAAGGTTATCGTTAGTCTAAGTAGTTGCCTTCTCAATATTTTCAATGTTCTGATCTTCGAAGAACACAACATCTCTGCTTCTGACAAGCTTTTTCTCAACTGGATCATATAATCGGTACCCAAAGTCATCTTCATCATAGCCAAGAAAGATACATTATCGTGTCTTTGCATTTAACTTTGTTCATTCATCTTTAGGGACATGAACAAAAGCCTTATAGCCAAAGACCCACAAATGATCATAAGAGACTTCTTTACCGAACCAAATTTTGTCTGGAACATCACCTTGCAAAGGAACACTAGGAGATAGATTAATCATATGTGTTGTTGTGTTTAACGCTTGACCCCAAAAGGATCTAGGCAACTTTGCATCTAAGAGCAAACATTTAACTCTTTCAATTAATATTCTGTTCATCCTTTCAGCTAAACCATTCAACTGAGGTGTTTTTGGAGGTGTCCTTTGGTGTCTGATCCTATGTACTCTGCAATACTCATCAAACGAACCACTGTACTCACCACCATTATCAATACGAACACATTTCAACCTTTTTCTTGATTGTCTTTCAACCAAGGCATGAAATTGTTTAAACACATCAAACACTTTATCTTTAGTCTTTAAAGCATAAACCCAAAGTTTCCTTGAATAATCATCAATAAAAGTCACAAAATAATGAGCAACAACAAGTGAGCATACCTTCAAAGGACCACACACATTAGAATGCACCAACTCAAGCAACTCTGATTTCTTAGAAGGAGGGTGACTTTTAAACGTGACTCTGTTCTGTTTTCCAGTCAAACAATGAGGACACTTCTTTAAAGTTACACTCTTCATGCCTGAAAGCTGGTTTTTCCTTATCAAACAATTCATCCCCTTTTTACTCATATGGCTAAGTCGTTTATGCCATAAATCAATCAAATTCTCATTCTCCACTGCATTTACAACATCTTTAACAATAGAAACTTGCATAAAATACAAATTGGAACATTTCTTACCTCACCCCATAACTAAAGAGCCTCTAATAAGTTTCCACTGACTATAATTGAAGATACTGCAAAAGCCCTCATCATCAAGTTTTCTTGTTGAAATCAAATTTAACCGGATATCTGGGACATGTCTGACATCCTTCAAGGTCAACTGTGCTCCACTACTAGTCTTTAAGCAAATATCACCAATACCAATGACTTCTGCTAAGCCATTATTACACATCTTCAACACCTTATGATTACCAGGTGTATATGTAGGGAAAAATTTCTTTCGTGAAGTAACATGGAGGGAAACACCACTATCTATCACCCAATTAGTCTCATGAGATGTCAGATTAATCACATTTTTTTCAGAAACAACAATAAGGTCACTAGTATCAGAAGTTGATGTAGTAGCAACACGATCATTATCATTATACCTTTTCTCGTACTTATCACTGTCATCTTTATTTTCTCTCTTTCACTTATAACATTTCTTCTGAATATGACCCATCTTTCCATAATAATGACACTGGACATTCTTATACTTTGATCTTGACTTGCTTAGGCTTTTACTTCTGCTCTTTTTACCATTACCTCTTTCTTGGTTTCTCCCCCTATTTTCAGTAACCAGAACCTCTGAATTAGACAACGATGAACCCTGAGACCTTCTTCTCATCTCCTCATTCAACACACCACCTTTTATGAGTTCTAATGAAACAACACCACCAGAGGCAAAATTCGCAAGTGAAATCCAAAATATCTCCCAAGAATCAGGTAATGTAGCAAGTAACCATAGCTCGAGAACCTCATCATCAAATTTAATATCCATACCTTACAATTGATCAATGACACCCTGAAACTTATTCAAGTGGTCTGCAACTGAACTCCTTTCTTTATATCTCAGCTGCATCATTTTTTTTAGTAGAAACAACTTATTATTACCATACTTTGGAACATATAATGTCTTAAGTTTGCTCCATAAAGTCTGTGTATGTGTCTCATTACATATGTGATTGTAAACATTATCATCAACAAATTGTCGTATAAAGCCACAAACTTGCTGATACTCAAACTCCCATTCCTCATCAGTCTTTGACTCAGGTTTAGTAGCAACAAATACTAGCAAATGCATTTTCATCACAAATAAGAGGTCTTTTATTTTACTCCTCCATATATGATAATCCATGTCATTCAAACAAAACATTCTATTCACATTCAACTCCATCATTTAAACAAGTGTGAAACACAACCTTGCTCTGATACCACTATGATGGGAGAGGGGCAGCGGAATACAAATTGCTCAAGAGACCTCTCCCACTTGTTTGAATTTGTGAGAAGTTGACTGAATAACAAATATAGCAGTTTAAACAATCACACAAGAACACACTGATCTTTTACGTAGAAAACCCCTTCAAAGTAAAGAGGAAAAACCATTGGACACAATGGTTCAGAAATAAACTTTACTATAATGAACAAGTGAATATAATAGAGGTACACAACCTCAATTGCATCAACCAAATTGAACAAACTCAATTTAAACTAAAGTGAGAGGCCAAATGAGTTAACTAACATGAAAGACACTTTTTGTTAATAATAACTCAACAACCAGACCTTCAAACAACAATCCAACCATTCAAGATGAAATTTCAGATGAACCCTACTGGCTGTCCAAATTTCAGCTCAATCGGACTACAGAATAATATTCATCTACACGATTAATCTACACTGCAGCAATAGAGAAAATAGAGCATTACTAGAAACAAGTGATCACAATTTGACATAAAATCCTACCCTTGTAGAAAGCCAAATCACGATTCAACCATTCAGAATCAAGATCTATGTGTCCTCAATCAACTGACCAAATTACAACTTGATCAGAATACAAACAACCTTCTAATTATAAGGTTGATCGAAATTGCATGCAAAATAACTTCTCAAAGTATAAACCATGAAATATAAATTAGAATCCATATTTACAATCCACCAAATCGGATCTCCACTATTCAGAATGAAGAACAAGATAGTCTCTATCACTCAGCAAAAGTTTAGCTAAATTAGATAAAAATTTACCGTTGGATTTTAAAAATAATGACTAGTACTCTACTGGATTCTCTTCCCCATTTTTCTCTTTTTTTTTTTTTTTGGTGTTTCGACCGATAGCCCCTTTTTATCTCTCACAATCTCTTAACCTAATCTTAATGAGGTATTGATACTTCATTAAGTCAACTCTCTCTTTTGTTTTTTTCAAAGGTTCCCTCTACGTAGGAGGGATACCTAACATAAAATTAATACAATCATCACCTAATGAATTAATAACCTCATATTCAATGTAAAAAATGCTGAATATATATAGTAGAAAAGTTTTCGATTTTTCTCCTTTTAAATAATTTTACCTTAAGTGATTATCACACGGTTACATAAATTAACTGTGTTCTTAGAGTGATTTTGACGTTAAAAATTTTGCTCAACACTCACATATTCTCCTCATATTTCTTATAAGTAAATACACATTTACTTATGCGAATGTTCATCTGATTAGTGTTTCTAATAAGATCAAATTTAATGTTTCTCCATCTTATGCGGTTGTTCACACCTTGAGTGATGTTATTGGAGTGAATTTGACATTTGAATAAGGTAGGTAAGACGTGTATAAGGTGTAGACAAAAATAAGGTTGTTGGGTTATGGACGAGGGATCAAATTTAATGTTTATTGTGCCGTGTTAACTATATCTTATTCAAAAATCAACGAGACACGATAAACATTAAATTTGATCTTAAACAATGGAGAGCGTTTTTGAGGGGAAAAAAATAGATAGAACAACTATTGTCCACATTAACGAAAGAGATTAATGAGTCAGGGCAAATCAGGATGCTCCTTTTCATTATTCGTTTTTTAATTCTTTCAAGTATGTGCAATTAAAAATATATACCATTAATTACTATTGTAATTTATTGTTCACTCAATTATTTACTGGACATGAGATATTTAAATTGATGTCATGAGCTCTCTAAAATAAATAAGGAATTAAGTTGAGTCTACTGGTAGGTTCTTGATTTGATGTGTTGTAAATGAATTGCTGGAGTCTCACTTGTGGTTAACATTACGAGGGTGTGGAGTCTTCTGTACAGGGGAGGTTAAGTAAGGAAAGTAATGTGTGATCTCGACTTATACTCGCATGAACAACGCCTAACATGTTTATGAAGTCCTTTTTGTTTTTTTTTTAACTGAATAAAAAAATACCTATCTTATCAAACTAAGTATTTAACTCATTAATTAGGTATTTTCTCCCATTTGACTAAGTTAATTAATTCTTTTATGCATGGATGACAAAAATTATTTGTAATTAATTACTATTATAATTTATTATTTTTTTAATTATTTACTAGATATGTGACATTAAAATCAAAGAAAAGCTATTCTTAACTATTCTTAATATATTTCCAACATGCGTAGAGTAATAATGGGTATTAGAATTTTACA
This sequence comes from Ceriops tagal, assembly GCA_021533255.1. Lineage (NCBI taxonomy): Eukaryota > Viridiplantae > Streptophyta > Magnoliopsida > Malpighiales > Rhizophoraceae > Ceriops > Ceriops tagal. The sequence goes on along the minus strand of CM038605.1, from coordinate 2,693,708 downwards.
AACATTTGTATTTTTTGAACATCAAGAGTTAACGTCATTAACAATGACCACGAAGCCAAGAACTACAGTATAAAAGTAATTCTATACAAATTTGCACTTAGATCTTATACAAAAAGTTGATCGTTACAACAAAAATTATCTTTTGTAACATATATTTGTTAACGTTTTAAATAAATGTTAGCTCAACTAAAAAATTCATCTTTTAAAATTATATAAAATAATATTTTAACTAAATGTTGTTATATATATATAATATTTATAATAATGTTATTTATATGTCAATTGATTATTGTGAGATGTACATTATGATATTTTTAATAAATGTCAGAAATTCAATTTAAAAATTGTAAAGCAATATTTCAATTAAGTATTATTGTATATTTATTTAAGTCATCTACAATAACATTTAGATAAATATTACTAATGTATCAATGAATTGTAGTTAGTATCATATAATTTTTTTTAACAATTAACATTTTTTAAAATTATTGTTCAATTAAAATGTTATTTATATACCAATAACTTAGTACTAATGTAAAATTTTTTAAAGAATATTAATATAAGTAGCACATATCATGAGTTTCATTGATTTATAACTATTTGTTTAATTTACATTAAAAGAACTATTGATTATATTGTATCAATATAATTTTATTATATAAAATGAAAAAAAATAAAATTATGTATACAATAATATTATAATTAAAGTCATAATAATAATAATAATAATAATAATTAGTAAAAAGATAAAAAAAATTTAATATCAATAATTATCTTATAATTTATTTAATTATAAAATAAAATTTTATTATAAACTTATAAAATAACTAATTTTAAGAAAATAAAGAGACACAAATGCATTATTAACAGCAATGCTAGAGTGGGCATCACGAGCAGCGATGGCAGATTGGGCATATATTACAATGCATGGGATGATTTGTATTTTAAGTTTTTTTTTTTTTTTTTGGTTTTCTCCTTTTTCTTTATAAAAATCGCTCCTTTTTCTCTGGGAAAGTAGTTATCTTTTGTTAATTTTTATTAATTTAGTCTCTTTTCTTGAGCCCTTTTTTCTCATTTTCTGATTACTTTTCTCCGATACGTCGTTCTGTCTACTTTTATTTTTCAGGGTTTTACTTTTTCATGTCTCCTTGTTATCGATTTTCATTTTTTGGAATTAGGTTTATATAGGACTTTTTTTTTCTTTTGTTTTTTTTTTCTTTTAATCAATAAATGATTATTAGTTATCAATGATTTCGTGGAAAATTAAAATTTGTTTCCTGCTTTGGCATATTCATTCGGAGATGGGCAAACGAGGTTTGTCATTTTTTATAGTGGTGGGTGGTGCTTTTATGAATTTTGTCCATTAAGTATTTGCTGAAGAGATAACTGTAAAGAATGGAACTTTGGAAATATTAGAAACAGTTTCTTTTGTTTTGTGTCCTGCAAAGAGGGAGTTTTGGGTGGGTTGTTGAACTAATGTTGTGAGCTAGCTTTTTAATTGCTCGGTAGTAAGTGTTAACAACACCTTTTTCACCATTTGCAAGCAAGCTTCAGCGAGCACTTCCCCCATACTAAAGCCTTAATTCTTGCCATCTGTTTCAGGTCACGTACTGCTGTTTCTCCTTTAGAAAGATTAAAAATTCTGCTGCAGGTAGCTGGTTTCTATTTTCTGTATTGCTTATGATTGTAATGGTTTCTTACATTTAATGTTTGGACTGAATGATGAGGGATACAAGGCCATTTGACATTACTGATGACATTGTGGACAATGATCCAGATGTCTATGTGTTACATCTGTGATCTTTGTTCAACGGTTATTGATGGGTTTTGACTTTGGAATGCGTAGGTTCAAAATCCTCATAGTATAAGATACAATGGGATAGTTCAAGGCTTGAGATATATACGGAGAACTGAGGGTTTCAGAGGGTTGTTCAAAGGCAATGGCACCAACTGTGCTCGCATTATCCCTAATTCAGCAGTGAAGTTTTTTAGTTACGAGGAAGCGTCCAAGTATGTTTTGGTGCTTCTCTTCATTTTTTGATTTTATTGATTTCTTTGTGTGATAGCACAGTCGTGCCATTGTTGGACCTAGATCATAATAATGTCTAGGTTTTACCTTTCCCCTTGGATATGCAGTCTTGTGCTCTGTATTTAACATTTTCTCTCTTCTAACATGCTGTAAACAAGGGAATGCTGTGGCCTTATAGGCAGCAAACTGGAAATGGCATGAGCATGTCTCTTTTCTGTTTCTTGAGTTCTACCTTTTCATGCACCTGTCAAGTCAATGCTTGTTCTTCTCTTTTGCTTTCTGTTGGCTTGCATGGATTGTATGTTGTTTTAACATGTGGAAATTAATTTGTTCAGGTGTATACTCTGATATTATATTGAAGTAAGCAAATTTATAACCATCAGTCTGCAGCCTATGCATACATGTGCACAGTGGTGTGTTCATGAGTTTTATATTTTGGAAAAGAACAAATCCGCAATTCCCTGTTCTTGGTTGTTTACATGGGATTCTATGAATCGGATTACAACAAATACTCTTGCATACATGACATATATGAACCAAGTCTAACACTTTTTTTGGATAACAAAAAAGGAAGAGAAAGAAGATAAGTGAAAGAATATTGAAGAGAAAAAATTTTATATCATCTCGTGTTTAAGAAAGATAGTGGAAGGAAGCAAACTTAAAATTTCTTGTTTGAGAAAAGGTGAGAAGTAGTTGGAAGAAAAATAATATATACAAAAATGTCAAACTTGTCCCTGTGTTAAAATTAACAAGTGTTAATAAAAAGAATTGATATAAATAAATTAATTATTTTATAAATCAAGTGAGTAAATCAAGTGCTGAGAAGCATGTATCATGGTTTTTAAAGAGAAGTTTTATGTGTATGTGGTCCGTGTTCGATTAGGTTTTTTTCTTTTTTTTGGAATCATAAGTGGAACCATTTCATCAAGAAAGCTTTAAAAAAAAAAAAAACGTGTAATGGCCATGGACAAAAATAAAGAGCATCGTACGCGCTTCATAAAACAAAGAGCTCCAAAGCCTGTAAAAACAGCAAGGAACAACAGGCACCCATACCACCATTGCACCTCCAAAGAAAACTCTAAAACATTTACAACCAAGCAAGCAAGGAGTTAATGGTTTTGACGCGTCCCTGCATTGCCAATGCATCAGCAAAGACATTGGTCTTTCTAGGTCGGAAGAAACCTGATCTTGACTACAGTCGCCAATATCCCGAAATAGAAACTTACTACATCAGCAAAGACATTGCCTCCACGCCTCCCACAGTCGCCTATAAATTCAACCCCTCGTGCCGGCCAGGGATCTTCATCTTCAACAACTTATCACCCCGTACACACTCACGGAGGCAGATATACAATACCTATGGCGACGGGACGATGTTGTCTTTATCTCATAAAGTCTTAATTAAGCTCTTTTTTTTGCTTGAGAGGGAGAGATTCCTCGTATAAGATGGAGACAGAAGATTGTTTTGGCAATTAAATTTTCCAGATCCATCCTGGGTAACGAAAGGATGTCAAAGTAAATATGTCGGAATGGGCATCCTAATCGATGTTAGATCTGGTTCTCTTCTCAACTTGGACAATAATTGTGGAAGAGATTCTCTTCAATTTGACTAACAAAACACCTGCACATGCCCCCCCCCACCTCCCACTGCCACCAGCAGCACACAGTTTGATGCATCGAAGATGCCTGACGGCCCCTCCTAAACATATAAAACATTATTATTATATTAGCACTCTTTTATTTAAAAAAAATGTTAAAAATAAAAAATCAAGATAGTGCGTTTTATTGTAATGTAGTTATGAAAATAAATTTCATTTTAAAAATATATATTAAATCTATAATTGAATATATATATAAATATTATTTTTATTTTATTTTTTCTACTTACTTTTAAAATAACTCTGTTTTTAATGTAACATGGTCCGCCGAATAATTAATTGGACATAAAAGTTGTTTTCGCAATTAAATCGTCCGTCCGCAAGCCAGTCAAAGTCAATGGACATCCCAATCGATGTCTCGACATTAATTTTTTCTTTAAGTCTTGAGCCCAATGATAAAGTATATTTTATAGACTAGTTTCATGGGAAAGTGTGTCGTGACCAATACATTATATCCAATGAAAAAATTGATAAACAAAGGATTATAGATGGAAAAGAGATAAAAATAAAATGAAAATAAATTTTGTATATTTAATTATTATCATCGTATACATTTTTATTAAAGAGTTTCACGTAATTTATGTATAAAATTTCAAAACGGATATCTAAAGTTACTTTTTGAAATAAAAATAATAAAAAAAAATCTAAAAGAGAGGTGAGAAGGAGAAGAGAAATGTCATGATCATCTATACCGTAACATCGTTAACTGCTGTGTCAATATCATACAGGTGGGTGGGGTCAGTGCACATCCCTTTGTCGGATTATGGTATGATTGATGATTTTTTTTTTTTGTTTTTTATTGGGAACCTTTGTGGGCCTGAGCCTGATGAGGTGCGGCACAATTTATTAAAAAAGGCGTGGATCGTTGGAGTCAAAATTACAATTGGAGGAGAGCAGAATCTTTCACCAAATTACGAGAAAATCAATATCTTAAAAAATTATTGTATCTGGCAGACCGAATCTTACTGTATTATTATGTCTCTCACCAAGGTCTAACCTTGGCAGTTAGCAAAGAGGGAACAACCAACCAAGAGACATCACTCCCTTTTTTTTTTTCTTCTTTTATTTTTTAATTTTAAGTATGTGTAAATTATGTAAATAAGTAATCTTATATTTAAAATAAAAATATAAATAACGTATAAAAAGAAAAATATTTATAAATATAATATTATAAAATTTTAAATTAAAATATAATATAAAATTTATAAATTCAAATTTTTTCATCATCATGCCGAAAGTCATTATTAAAAAGAAGTAAACAATTTACAAAAAAATTATTTCTCTTCACATGGTCCTTATCGGCTATTAACTTTTTCTTTAAGTCTTAACTTAATGGTTTATGCTAAGTGTTGTGTAGTGAACAAGACATTGAGTACAAATCTGCCGAAAAGGTTTGTGAACAAAACATTGTGTAGATGGAGAAGAGATAAAAATGAAATCAAAGCAGTAGGAGAGGAGGTGCCTTTGTGGGCCTGAGCCTGACGAGGTGCAGCACAAAATTTCAATTGGAGGAGAGGAGAATCTTTCACCAAACTTGCGTCTATGATAAGCAACTCTTAGAGGCCACTCCTTTTTTTTTTTTTTCGTCACAAAAATCTTCTCCGTCTCGTTCTCTCTCACTCTCTCTAAATTTGCTAGTAGAATAGAATAGTTCATCTCTTGTTTCTATTGCCTTGTTGTTAGGTTACATTAGATTTGTCTGTGTAAACAAAAAAAAAAAAAATTCTTCTCAATAAACAATAATATTATTGTTATGTTATTAATTTTCAATTCCTAATAATAAAGATTCTCCACATGGTAGGAAAGGAAACCGCGTGGCGTACGATATGATCGGGCAGAAATTTGTCTCATTCTCCACATGGTGGTGCGAAATTTCCTTAAGTCTTAATGGAAGGCTGAGCCTGCGTCCGATTAGTTAAGGTCTTGGTCGCCGTCAACGGTAATACTGTTGATTATTGTTGTCGGTGAAATCTTATAACCGACCTTAGATTATAAGCAAAGCTATCCCTTTGTTCCATTTCCTTCTCCCACATAAATTCTCTCTAAATTTCACTCTTGAAACACTCTTCGATTTCAATTATTTTGCTGTTGCCACCTACCTACAATGCCACCTACCTACAATCACTGTAAGTTCAAAAAATCTTAAAGATAAGCTCTGCGATCACACAAGCTGTTGATACTCCTTCTTTAACGGTTAGATATCACTTAATCTTCTTTATTAGTTTGTTTTTAAAAATTTTTTAAATAAAATTTTTATTTAATTGTTATTAAGTATTTAAGTTTTATATTTTGATAGAAGGGTTGATTTCTCTTTGTTCTTTCTTATATTTACCTCTCTTTTTTGTCAAATCTTTGTTAACTATTTTTTCTTTCTGGCATTATAGGATTCTCTCTTTACATGTATATCTGTATTCTAAATTTCCTTGCTATTGCCGTTATTTCTTTAATTACTAAACCCTACCCCTACATCTCACACTGTGCGGAAGACTTCGTTACTAGTCATCAAACAACTTCCAAGTTCTCGAATAACAATAATATTATTAACCTCCTTCGACTTCTCGTAAGTTTTTTTTCCTTTTTTTCTTAATTTTTAGTTTTTTTTTTATAAAAATTATTATTCTTGATTAGGATTTTCATGTAAATTTCTTATAAAATTTCAAACAATGATCATGTAGTTAACTTTATTTCTAATTTTACTACATTTCAGTTTCAAAGAATTATTAAAAGAAAAATTATATTGAAATGTGTATTTTTAATTAATTTAATATTTTAAACTTTGAAAATAATAAAATAAATATCAAGTTGAAGAAAATAATATGATAAATTAAAATTTTCTTCTAAATTCAAATTTTGTTTTTTACTATTATTACTAATATTATTACTATTAAATTTTAATTTTTTTAAAATAATTAAGAAGTGTTATTTTTTAAAAAAAATTATATATTTATTTATTTATTTTAAAAATTAAATAAAAAAATTTAAAGTTATTTTGTTCATCACTTATTTAAAACACATGAGAACTCTAACTCTTAGTTAATAATAATAATAATAATAATAATAACAATAATAATATTAATAAATATTTTTTAAACAAATTATTACATATTTTTATTTTTTCTTTTTTCTTTCATTGCAAAAATTCTCTGTTTGTTATCCAAAATTGTTTAGTACTCTCTCATAATTACTAGTGCTATGTTAGCATCTTAAATTAAAGCCTATGGTGAAATTATTGCTTTCTTGATCTATCAAAGTTTAGATATTATAATCATAAGTCTTTTTTTTTTCAAGTTTTTGTAAGTTTAATTTCTTCTTATTAAATTTAATTTTATTATTTCTATTTATTTTTTCTTTTTATCTATTATTTTCACTTGCTTAGTCACTTTTACGAATAATCAAAACACATCTATTTTTTTAGTTAAATTTTCATAAAATAAAAATAAAAAATTTAAACAATACATCATATTTTTATTTTAAAAATTTAAATAAACTTTTAATTACATAAATAAATGTAAGGTATTAATACTATAATTTAAAATAAAAATAATGATCAAAAAAATTTCACTCCAATTATATATATATATATATATATATATACACGCACATATATACTAGGAAATTGAACAAATTATTGTGCGAGAGAATTATTTCCCTTGCGCATGCCCCCCTATCGGCCCTTAACTTCTCCTTTTAAGCTTTCACCCAGTGGTCTCACATTTTTTGTTTGGTCCCCATGCCAATGCACATCTCATAAACTAGTTTCCTGTGAGGTGTGCATAAACCTAAGACTTTAAATCTGTCGAAAAGGTTGGTGGACCAAGTTTTTTAGACGGAAAAGAGACAAAGATGATATAAAAATAAGCTTCTCACGTTAAAAACATTGAAAATTTAGTTAAAAATTATTAAATATACGACAAACATTACATTACAAGATGTAAAGTAAAAAATATGATTTATAAAATAAGGTAAAAAAAAGTGTGCAATGATACAAAAGAATATGCAATAAAATAAAAAAATATAATAATTATAAAATTTAATAGATATTATATTCAAAAATTTTAAGGCCTGTTTAATAGTCCTAATTTAATATAGTTTGTATAAATATAGACCAATAAAGAGGTAGTCTAGTGTTGTAGTCCAATCACCATAATGATTTTAAAATTATTAGCTAATATAAATATGAATTATTTTTAAGAAGAAATAAAGTTATTTTTTTAAAAAATAAAAAATAAATTTACTTTTGAAAAATAAGTAAAAGTTAAAAAGAAAAGAAAATCTTTTAGCCTTAAGCTTGGTTGTTAGTTGAACACAATGCATGTTTGATTATAGTTGGAGCAATCTCTTTGGGCCTCATGATGATGAGGTGCAAAATCTTTAGCAAACTTAGTTTATTATTAGTAACTCTTTGTGGTCACTCCTTCTTCCATCGCAAAAATTTTGTCTCTAAATTTGTTGGTAGAATAAATACTCTCATATTTCAATGGCTTAGTCGTTGCATCTTACAATCACTTCACTACTATAATCAAAACTTTCATCAATTGTCAGGTTTTAAGCTTTGTCTGCGCCATCAAGCAAAAGCCACATAAAAAAAACAAATGCTTTGTCTCTGATCAAGCTAACGCTGTTGCCGCTGACACGCACGCTCATTCTTCAATCACTAGGCATCCATTCCCCACTGCCCATTTGACGCCAAGTTCTTGTAGTAAGTTTGATTTCCATTTCACTTGTTTTTTTTTAATTTTGTCAATTATAGTATCATTTATTTATTTTTAATTATTTAATCATCGGTTTGATTCTACAGGTCAAAAAGAAAAAAAAAAATATTACGTCCATTAATTGAACATTTTGAAAAAAATTCACATTTTTGTTATGAATTTCTTGCCTCTTTCTTTTTATTGGGCTTCCTTTCTCTTCTTGATTTCTATTGCTTCCAATTTCACTTCCACTCTTTTGATTTGCTTTTTGCTGAAGAGGGGAAAGTCATTCATACATACACCTAATATATATCATGGCTGGAGCGCTGGTTGGTGGGGCATTTCTCTCAGCCGCCCTACAGGTTTTATTCGATTGGATCGCGTCTCCCTCAGTATTGGACTTCTTCGAGGGCCAAAAACTCGATGTTAAGCTACTGAAGAAACTGAAGACCATAATGATCACTATCAACAAAGTTGTTGATGATGCAGATGATAGACAGCACGCTAACCCTGAAGTGAAGCAATGGCTTGCTGAGCTTAAAGACGTTGTCTACGAGGCTGAAGACCTCTTGGATGAGGTTGCTTCTGAATTTCAGCGATTGGAGATGGAAGCTGAATCTCAAACCACTACGGGGAAGGTGCAAGATTCTGCATCCTCTCGTAATGCCGGAAAAAATGAAAAGCTGAAGGAAATCCTTGAAGAACTTGAATATTTAGTTGAACAAAAGACTGCCCTTGGTTTGATAGATGGTACCGGAGGAAAACCATCCTATCAAAGAACACCGACGACCTCGATTGTCGATGAATCTGTTATTTATGGCAGGGATGCTGACAAGGATGCCATAATAAAGTGGGTGCTATCCGATGAGCTAAACAACAGTAACCCCGATGTGCTTCCCATTGTGGGCCTTGGCGGCCTGGGAAAAACCACCCTTGGCCAGCATATCTACAATGACAAAGACCTGGCAGGTTGTTTTGATGAGAAGGCCTGGGTTTGTGTCTCACAAGAATTCAATGTTTCTCGGGTTACTAAAGCTATTTTGGAAGGATTCACTGGGGAACCTCCTAATACCAACAATCTCGATCAACTTCAAAACCGATTACAGGCCAAATTGAGGGAAAAGAAATTCTTTCTTATCTTGGACGATATTTGGAAAGCAAATTACGATGAGTGGAAAAATTTGCAGAAACCTTTAACGGTTGGAAAAAAAGGAAGTAAGATCCTTGTCACATCACGGAGCCTACGTGTTGCAGATTGCGTCAAGACTTCTCCAACTCATCAACTAGAAAAATTAAGTCAAGATGATTGCTGGTCGCTGTTTAAAAGGCATGCATTCATGGGGACAGATGTGTCTAGGGCTCATCCGGCCCTTGAACCGATTGGGAGACAAATAGTAGAAAAGTGTGATGGCTTACCTTTGGCTGCTAAATTACTCGGTGGTGCCTTACGTTCGGAAAGAAATCCTGACGAATGGATAAAAATATTGAAGAGTGAAAGGCTGGACGTGCACAATAATGACATACTTCCAATTCTTAAATTGAGTTATGGATTGCTTCCGTTTCATCTTAAACGATGCTTTGCCTATTGTGCGGTATTTCCCCAGGATTATGAGTTTCAGAAGGAGCCACTAATTCGCTTATGGATGGCCGAAGGTCTTCTGACCCAGCCTAAAGTGAACGTGGATATAGAAAAAGTGGGTGCAGACTGTTTTGATGATCTTGTCTCGAGGTCCTTTTTTCAACAATCAAGAGAGAGCAAATGTTTTCTTATGCATGATCTTATTAATGACTTGGCTAAATCTATTTCCGGAGAATTTTGCTTCAGATATGGTGTGGATAGGTCATGCGAGATAACTAAGAGGATTCGTCACCTATGGCTTGGTCATGAACAGGTGGACGAAGTGGACAAACGTATCTTCCCAATCCAGCATCTGCGCACCATCTTCAGGGATAGATGGCTTAAAGTAGAGGAAGATAAGAATTGGTTTTCGACATTCACACGTCTCAGAGTGTTGTCTCTGCGTTGCAATAAGTTGCCCCGTTCAATTGGCAACTTGATGCATTTGCGCTATTTGGATCTTTCACGCTCATCATTTTGGACGTTACCCGATTCTGTTGCCAGTTTGTATAATTTAGAAACCTTGCTCTTGCGTGATTGTGCTTTTCTTATGGAGCTGCCAGCCAAAATTTTCAAATTGATCAACTTGTCTCAACTTGATATCGGAAGAACACAGTTGAAAAAGATGCCGCCACATATGGGCAAACTGAAAAAACTTGGAGAATTGGCTTATTATATTGTGGGAAAGGAAAGTCATTGCAGCATCAAAGAGTTGGGGCCACTTCAGCGCCTGCGGGGAGAACTTCGTATAGAGAAACTGAGAAATGTTTCTAAAGTCAAAGAGTCGGAGGTGGCCAATTTGAAGTCTAAGGAGAAGCTCAAGGAGTTAGAGTTGATATGGAATGATGAGGGTAGTGAAGACTCATTGCATGAAAGAAACGTGCTTGAGCAGTTACGGCCACATACCAACATCGAACAAGTTCAAATTTCTGGGTATGCGGGGACGAGATTCCCAGATTGGGTTGGAGATTCTTCTTTCTCAAACATGGTGGAATTAAAGCTTTTAAATTGTAGATATTGCGAGGTCTTACCACCCCTGGGGCAGTTGGGATCCTTAAAGCGCCTCTCAATTATTGGGTTTGATGGAATCACAGTTGTGGGGCGTGAGTTCTACGGGAATAGCAATAAGCCTCCATTTGGATCTTTGAAGAGTCTAAAATTTAAAAGAATGCGACAATGGCAAGAATGGGTTCGTTATTCGAACGCGGACGAGGGTGATAGAGCTACTGCTGCTTTCCCGCTTCTCCAAGTGCTTAAAATTGAAGAGAGTCCCAAGCTAAGCAACACTCTGCCCGCTTACCTCCCTTCTTTGAAAACACTCAAAATTTGGGATTGTGAATCACTCGATTGTTTTCCGCCCCGGCGTTAGAGAAACTTAAAATTACTGGTTGTGGAAACTTAAAATTTCTTTTCGCAACGGCAACAGCTGAGTTCGAGCATTTGAAATCTCTTGAAATCAATGGCTTTCCCAACCTAAAAGAGATTCAGGTCACTCACCTGCCTTCTTTAAAGGAACTCAAAATTGGAGCTTGTAGTTCACTCGAGAGTATTCCATTGGATTTGTTCCCGGCGTTAGAGGATCTTCAAATTTCTCATTGTACAAAACTGGAATTTCTCCTCGCAGATTTCGAGTATTTAAAATCTCTTGTCATCGAAGACTGTCCCAACCTAAAAGAGATTCAGCCCACTCACCTGCCTTCTCTAATTAACCTTCGAATTAGCGGATGTGATCAACTAGTTTCACTTCCGAGGGCTCCAGCACCCCAACGACTCATTATTGTGGCCAATTCGCCCCAAATGACGGCGGAAGAATGGATGGAAGGACAATTTCGGAACTTCCCAAGAACACTCGAAGTAAGATCTCGGAACTCCTCTCATTCGCCCCTAGAGATGGTGGAGCAATTGATGGCTCCTAATTCCATTCCATTGTATTAGTTTGGTAGGTATATATTTGGTATTAGTGTGTATATTTGGTGGCTAAAGTTTCGGCTGATTTGTATCTATTAGTATATATCTATATTTGGTAGTTGCACATAATTAGGTAAATTGGGAATGAAGTTACAGCACATTGTACTTGTATAAATATAGCAGATTGCAATGAGAAAATCACGAAACTTTTCCCAATTCTTCTGGTTTAACATGGTATTAGAGCCAGTTGCTCTGAAACAATACCGAACCCCTAAACTATAAATCTTAGGACGATGATAGATCAAAAAGCTTCAAGCTCGAAGATCAATTCACCGTTCTTATTGAGCGCAAATGATAACCCAAGCAATTTAATTACGCAGACACAATTCAAAGGACCAAATTACGAAGAATGGGCTAAGGCCATGAGGATTTTGTTGAAAGCAAAGAAGAAACAAGGTTTCATTGATGACACCATTAAGGAGCTGAACCAGAACTCAGATGAAATTGATGATTGGTGGACAGTAAACTCCAAAATTGTGTCATGGATCTTTAACACCATCGAACCAGGCTTGCGTTCCACGATCTCATACAAGGAAATGGCAAGGGAATTATGGGATGATATCCAGCAGCGATTCTCTGTTCGTAATGGGGCGCGAGTTCATCAATTGAAAACGGAGGTTGCAAATTGCAAACAAAACGGGAATTCAATCATGGCTTATTATGGTCGACTTAAGAAACTGTGGGATGATTTGAATGATTATGATCCTCTGCCTACTTGTTCTTGTAATGGATGCAAGTGTAACTTCATTACACGGCTTCAACAGCGTCAAGAAGATGAGCGGGTGCATCAATTCCTCATGGGGCTTGATGAATCATCTTATAGTAATGTCCGTTCCAATATCATCACTTCAGACCCTCTTCCAAACCTTCATAGGGTTTATTCTCAAGTTACGGAGCAAGAACAAGTGCAGGTAATGACTCGAGCAACTCCCATTCGGTCTGATCCGGTGAGCTTTGCCATGAAAACAATCAGCCCAGGTCCTCAAAATTCAGGGGGGGACCGAAAAGACAATGGAGTAGTTTGCTCTCACTGCCAGAAACCGGGACATAGCATAGACACATGCTTTCGTCTACATGGCTATCCTAACTGGTGGCCAGGAAATTCGACTCAAGGAAGAGGTAGAAGATGTGGTAACCAGGGGCGTGGTCGTGGTGGAGTAGCACTGGCTAATGTTGCATAAGGGGCAGTAGGGGCGGTTGCTAATGTTCCCCATAGAAGACCACTTGATGATTCTGATAAAGCTGGATTGGAAACCTTGAGTAAAGATGATTGGGAGACTTTGAAGTCTCTATGGAACACTCACACAAATAATACATCCGTTGCTCAGCCAAGGCTTAATGGTAAGGCATATTTACAATGGTTGTTTGACACAGGTGCTTCGCATCATATGACGGGCGAGGAAACTGCATTTGTAGAGCTTCAAGGAATACCTCTTTGTCCCGTGAAAATGCCAAACGGTGAATACGTTATGGCAATAGGAGAAGGAACAGTTCTTGTAGGAAAATTATTTCTCAAGGGTGTTTTATATGTCCCTGAAATGCGATGCAATTTGATATCTGTTTCAAAATTAGCCCGAGACAAAGTTCATATTTTGAAATTCACTGATCGTTTATGTGTTGTTCAGGAACGTACTTCGAGGATGCTGATTGGAGTGGGTGAAGAGCTTGAGTGAGGAGCTTATCGAGAGGCTAGTTTTTGTGGTGCTACTTATTTTCTGACTATTGTTGATGATTGTTCTCGTGGTGTATGGGTTTATTTGTTAAAAGGGAAACATGAGGTCCCATGTGTTGTTAAGAATTTTTTGCTATGACCGAGAGACAATTCAATAAACAAGTCAAAATTATACGCAGTGACAATGGTACAGAATTTACTTATTTAGGTGATTATTTTAAGGAATGTGGCATTATTCATCAGACTTCCATGGTTGGGATACCTCAACAAAATGGAAGAGTTGAGAGGAAACATCGCCACATTTTGAATGTTGGTAGGGCGCTTCGTTTTCAGGCTAACTTACCTATTCAATTTTGGGGAGAATGCATTCTCACTGCAGGATATTTAATTAATCGTACTTCATCATTGATTTTGGGTGGAAAAAACTCCATATGAAATTTTGTTTGGAAGCCTTCCATCTATTTCTCATCTTAGAGTATTTGGTTGCCTATGTTATGCTAAGAACATTAATCGGGAAAAGGATAAGTTTGCAAGTCGAAGTCATAAGTGCATATTCATGGGTTATCCTTATGGTAGAAAGGGGTGGAGGGTGTATGATCTAGATAGGAAGGTTTGCTTTGAAAGTCGAGATATTGAGTTTGTTGAGCACGTGTTTCCTTTTGCCCATACGGACTCTGCCATGTCGGCAACTCCAGATTCCCTGCCTACTATCATTGAGCCTACTATATCGGAATAAGTGCCTGAGATTGAGGCACCTCCGCTAGCATCTGAATATAACGGACAGTCCGTGGAAGAGGGTGTGACAGCAAATGGGGTCGTACCAGTACCTGAAGCTGTAGAGGTTACGAGTGCAACGGACGATCTTGGTCGCGGCAAACGAGCGCGACAGCCTTCAGCTCGTTTGCATGATTATGTGTTGCATATAGCTGCCCTCAATCCCTCGAGCTCTCCTTCCTCTTCCTTGGCATCCTCAGGTACACCCTACCCCATCACAAACTATGTGAATTGTGCTAAATTTTCCTTGTCGCATCGTCGATTCGTGGTTGCAGTAACTACAGGGATTGAACCAACCAGTTTTAAAGAGGCCATGCAACATTCATGTTGGCGTGAGGCAATGAAAAAGGAGGTTGAGGCACTAGAGGATAATGGGACATGGACAGTTGCTACTTTGCTTAAGGGAAAAAAGGCTCTTGGTAGTAAATGGGTCTACAAAATCAAGTATCATGTAGACGGAATAATCGAGCGATACAAGGCACGTTTGGTCGTTTTTGGGAATCACCAGATCGAGGGTCTTGATTATAATGAGACATTCGCACCTACTGCAAAGATGGTCACGGTATGTACCTTTTTAGCAGTAGCAGCGATCCGTGGGTGAGAATTGCATCAGATGGATGTGCATAATGCATTTTTGCATGACGATCTTAAGGAGGAAGTTTATATGCGTTTTCCACCAGGCTTTATGACATCTGGAGCAGATAAAGTGTGTCGTTTGCGCAAGTCTCTCTACGGGCTACGACAGGCACCGTGGTGTTGGTTTGCCAAACTTGCTATGGCTCTGGTTCAATATGGATTTCAGCAATTTGGCTCAGACTATTCTTTGTTCACGTTTCGGCGTGGCAAAGTTCAGTTGACCATTTTGGTCTATGTGGATGATCTGGTGATAGGTGGGACTGATAGTGATGCCATTCATGCGTTTAAAACTTGAATGCTTGTTTTCACATGAAAGACCTTGGCAAATTGAAGTACTTCCTTGGTCTTGAAGTAGTGCGAAATTCGACTGGG
Source organism: Ceriops tagal (assembly GCA_021533255.1). Classification (NCBI taxonomy): domain Eukaryota; kingdom Viridiplantae; phylum Streptophyta; class Magnoliopsida; order Malpighiales; family Rhizophoraceae; genus Ceriops; species Ceriops tagal. The sequence continues at coordinate 2,678,290 of CM038605.1, read as the reverse complement.
ATTTTTCTTTGTTAGAGAAAGTATGCTCTTGATATTATTTCTGAGACCGGTTTGTTAGGTGCTAAACCTGCCGGCACACCAATGGAGCAAAATCATCACCTCGCTTTGGCTAAGGACACGACTCTTCCTGATCCTATGTCTTATCGGCGTCTTATTGGTCGTCTTATCTACCTGACGATTACTCGACCTGAATTGTCTTATTGTGTGCATATTTTGGCACAATTTATGCAGGAGCCACAACACAGTCATTAGGAGGCGGCCCTTCGGGTTGTTCGTTTCTTAAAACTTCATCCTGGGCAAGGTCTTTTGCTCCGCTCTGATTCCTCTCTTCATCTTACGGCTTATTGTGATGCGGATTGGGCGAGTTGCCCCTTGATTCGACGTTCTTTGACAACATATTTTGTCTTTCTTGGGGATTCTCCAATTTCCTGGAAAACGAAAAAACAACATACTGTATCTCGATCTTCAGCTGAGGCAGAATATCGATCTTTGGCCTCTATGACTTGTGAATTGAAATGGCTCAAGGGTTTGTTAGTTTCTCTTGGCATCCCTCACTCATCTCCTATGCGAATTTATTGTGATAGCCGGTCAGCTCTTCACCTTGCTCACAACCCTGTGTTTCATGAACGCACCAAGCACATCGAGGTTGATTGTCACTTTGTTCGTGATGAGATTCGTCGTGGTATCATTCTTCCTCAATCTGTATCCTCATCTCACCAACTAGCTGATATCCTTACCAAGGCTTTTGGCCAACGTTCGTTTGATGCCATTCTTTGCAAGTTGGGCATTTCCGATTTTCATGCTCCAACTTGAGGGGGGTATTAGCGTGTATATTTGGTATTAGTGTATATATTTGGTAGCTGAAGTTTCGGCTGATTTGTATCTATTAGTATATATCTATATTTGGTAGTTGCACATAATTAAGTAAATTGGGAATGAAGTTACGGGAGTCTGGGTGCACATTGTACTTATATAAATATAGCAGATTGCAATGAGAAAATCATGAAACTTTTCCCAATTCTTCTGGTTTAACACATTGGAATTGCAAACACTCATTGTCGGAGGTTGGGATTCAGTCACGAACTTCCCATTGGATTTATTCCCAATGTTAAAGTCTCTTATAATCTATGATTGTACAAAATTAGAATCCCTATCGGCGGCATCTCAGGCACAACCTTTCCAGCGTTGCACATCCCTCTTCCTTTCTCTCAACGAGTTGCATATAGATAATTGTCCAGAGTCAACGAGTTGCACAATCTTTCAAGCCTCTATCTTCATCGTTGCTGTGAAGAGGTGGAATCTTTCCCACCGGAGAACACGCCGCTGCCCTCCACTCTCACCTCTCTTAAAATCCATGATTTTCCAAACCTCACGTCATTCAACAATAAGGTCCTTCGATCCGTCACATGTCTTCAACAATTGAGGATCAAAAACTACCCCAAGCTCCAGTCATTGCCAGAAGTGTGGCTGCCCTCCACTCTCATTACACTTACTGTCTCAAGACTTGAAAAGCCGGAGTCACTGGATCACTGGGGACTTCACCGCCTCACCTCTCTTACTGGCTTGTTTATCTATCGGTGCCCGAAGCTCCAATCCATCTCACACAAAGGGCCACCCTCTTCTCTTCAGCACGTAGAGATCGATCACTGTCCTTTACTGAAATTGGACAAAGATTCTCCTTGGTGGCCATATCTATATTGATCCTGTATAGCTTTGATTCACTCTCATCTTGCGGGAGCCATTTCACAAAGCATTGCTATGGTCAGGTAATTTACTGCAATTGTTATTGAGAGCTAATAGCTTTGCCCAAAATTTTTTCATATTTTTCTGCTGAGGCTTAAAAGCAGGAGTTACAGAAGAATAGATTAATTATGTGATTTTCCAGTCCTAATGGAACTACTTGTGTCTGTCTCCGTCTCCGTAATATGTAGCGATATTAAAAACTTTGTAAGCTTCTTCATTTCTTTGATACGTTATCTTCTCATTTCATCCATGCAAGATGCCTTAGGTTTTGCGTCTCCTTTTCAAAATCATTTTAGCATCAAAGAGTTTCCATTTGCATAGAGAACTCATTCCCGCATTCATGTCATTAAATTTGGAGCACTTTTTCCACTGCTGCTGTGAATGTGGTTGTATTTGTGCTTGTGTGCAATCACATAGGGCATCTGGCAGTTTTATGCACATCTACTCAACTCATGTGCTTCTTAATCAGCTGTAGTTTTGGCTAGAAATTGATACAAAAGGAATGTACAAATTTGTTGTTTTAAATATAATAAATTTGTCTAACACTAGTGTGTATATATAGATATATATTTGGTTAATATAAATTTGCTTTGGTTGAAATGTGGCTGGCACGAGAGGTTAGAACTAGAAATTTTAGTCATTGCTTATTGGTAAATGACACTATTTTGTTTCACTTCACTTTGAGAAGACTGGATGAAGTATTGAAGTGAACCAATTTGGAGCAGCAAAAATGGTGCTGGTTGGGAAATTTGGAAAAACATTTTATGTGAAAAGAATTAGGGAAAGTTAAAAGGTCAAAATGGGAGTTATGGCACTCGGTGGGCTGGCATTTGTGTGATTGATGAGGGCCTTCTTGAAATAGTGATTTAGACAATTTTGTATATGGATCGCATGAGAATGACTGCACATGGTTGTTTTATTCTTCGTTGTTAGGGTTCACAAGAGGCAATGTTGAGAAAATGTAGCAGCTTTGTTTTAATGGCTCTGCTGCCCTTCTGGTTTGATTGTTGGTCTCTTCCCTCCTATCTTCTTCTCCATCTCTTTCTTTCTTTCATTGCCATGTGTTTTTTCGAGGTGTTTGTGAAACTTATAATTCACTGGGTTTTGGTTTCATATTGTGTTAACTGTGTATGGAACTATGCTTTTTAAGGGTGCATAATATAAAGAAGAATTCTTTGTAGTCGGATTTTGGTACTTCTGAAGAGGATATAGCTCTATTAAACTCTTGGCAGATGGTAATTCCCAACAATGTGTTAGATAGATGTATCATGTCTTTTGGAGTTTTTGGTCTTTTGGGTTCACATCCTTGGTTTGTAGCATTGGCACTTTGACACCAGTTGAGCTTGCCGGTCGAGCTGGTTGCTTCAGTACATCATATAATTGTTATCATTTCATTGCTCCTCATTGAGCCTCAGGCTATTCTATTTCATAATGCTTCAACACAGAACAAGATTATTTAACTTGCCGACTACCATCATTTCCCTGTTGTCAAATAGTTTAGTGGCATTAAACCTTACCCAACGATTCTCTGCAGGTGATACATTTTCAGAAAGACTTGGGGTTGGACAGTTTGGATAATGTGGAGATCGTAATGGCTCTAGAAGAGGAGTTCAAACTGGAAATTCCGGACAAGGAAGCAGGTAAGCTTGATTCTTGTAGTCTTTCTGTTAAGTACATATATAAACATCCAATGGCTACTTGATTTAGATGAGAGTTTCTCTCCTTGAATTTCATTGTAAGACAAGGAACATCTGCTGTGTGGTCTTGTTTCAAACTTGTTGAATGTTTGTAAAGAACTTGATCCGCATGGTAAGCAGGAAAATAATCTCAATCTGTTTACTGAGTCAGACGACTTTTTATGTTGTTACTTAATTGAAAGTGGTTTCTCGATGCTATTTATGAGCAACTTCTCTGATTGCACTGCTTTTTTGTTCACGTAAAGGATGCCTGACTTTAACTTTTCATGGTGCTTTATGGGCATGGAAACAATTAAATGTCTGGACCTGTCCAAACATATTATTCTTATGAAGAAATAGGTTCAAAAGATTGGTATTGCTGTTGTGGTTACTGCATGTAAAATTACATGTACTTTCCTGCAACAATTTTGGCATTCAATTTTCCGATTTAGAGGATAAGGGTGATTTTAAATTTTCTCTTTGGTATGATGGAATGTTTGTGTGTTTTTAGCATTTTATTTTGATGCTATTAGACTGCTGTGCCCATTTTCTTGTTCAACTAAAGAAGAATTGCAGGTCAATTATGTAATAACAACAATTGTAAGAAAAATGTAATATTAAATTCCAAGACAAGCTTAATTGGAGGTGCCCTTTAATTTTAGGTTTGCTTCCAGGCAAATCAACTGCAAGTTTGCAACTTGTTCTTCTTTTGACATGTCATTGTCATCTGGTAAACATGAAAACTTGAATCCATATGAAGTCGGTGTTGCTTTCGGCAACAAATAATTCGTAATGCTATTTCTAGAATAGAAAGCACTCTAATTGTGGAATTGTACAATCTTTCACAGCTCATACTTTTTAAGTTTTCCATCCCATTTGTTGAGTTGATCTTTTTGGATAATAGAATAGATTAAAAAGATTCAAATTAAATGATCAACTACACCACGAGACAATATTAGTTCGAAGTCCCCTCTTTCTTCAAGTTTGCTTTCATTTCAAACCAAAAATTGACCCTTTTTTTTGTTACTAATCTTCTTTAATTACAATTAATACATATGAAGGCAAATTAATTATTTTGTCATTTGATCAAAACAATTACTTCTGCAACAAATAAATGTCTCGATTTCAAAATAAACCATTGTGAATTTTTACTCTGGTTAACCTTTTTACATTGGTTATTCTTATTAAAGAAAAGGAATGTACAATATACAATTAATACATGCAAACTAATAAGTTTTTTTAAGATAAATCTTTTGAAATTTTTTGAGATAAACCTTTTAAAAGTTTTTAAATTTTTGTAATTTTTTTAATGTAACTTAAAATTTTTGTAATTTTTGATATTAATCTTAAATTTTTTAATTTCCTTATAATTTGTAACTTTTTTAGATGACAAATAGTTTATCTATTTAATATGATTAAATACATAACAAAAAACTAATTTAATTAAAAAAATAAAATACAAAACAAGGGTGTATCTTTATTTATTACTTTTTGTTGAATCCATAACAAAATAATTTAGAACTAAGTTAACTATCTTTGTTGAGAAATTGAAATATAGAAATGAAGATAATAATAGTAACTCTTTTTTTTTTCCTCATAAATCTCTTGTTTTTCTCTTTTTAAGAAATTGAACTTGCCTATAAAAACTAATAAAGCTAATAGTTAATAATTAAAAGTTAATAATTTATAATTCAAAATTAATAGTCAATAATATTTCTTTTTTAAAGGTTTTTACTATTTAGATCTCTTGTAATTTTTTTGATAAAAAGTAATTAAATTATTGAAAATTATATACTATTAGAACAAAAATAATTAATTTTTTGATTATAATGAATTTGAAACAAATTTTTAAAAAATATAATTTAAATAAAAACACAAAAATAGTTAAACATCTAATTATATAAATTTATAAAGATTTAAGATCAATTTTTTTTTTTGTACATCCCATATAATAACACAATACATTACCAAATTGTTATTACCATTAAACTATAATCGGCTAATAGGATAGACAAGAAAGATATTGTATTAAAGACACCATTTGATTAGGGTTAAGCAAGACTTTTCCCTAAGCATGCTTTTTGTCAGAAACCATATAAAACATATGGATATCAAAAAGGACTACATGCTTCCTTTGCCTTGATGTTTCTGACAATTGGTTTTGCCAGATTTGTACAACAAAATGCATCCTTACTTAGAAGCAGCAAAAACAACCATCATTTTGTGTCTTCCTTTACACGGGAGAGCTTGCCAGGAATATTCATATTTGTGAATTTAGGAAATAATCAAATATACAAAATTTTAATTTTATTTTTGATATAAAAAACTATTTCTGCACAGTTCACAAAGGCTTTATGTTTTACCTGGAGTCTGGAGATGGACGAACAATGGCTGCAAGTAACAGTATTAGGGACATGCCTTTGCACACAACAGAACGGTGAATAACGGTAGCTGCAACTAGCAGAATGGTGAATATTCAGAAGCAATAACGTTCCAAAGGCACGTTCAAGGGGGAAACGAGTTTACAGCATGTAACAAAGGATGCAATATAGAGGCTTATCTCCCAACCAAAAATTCTTCCTCAGGAGCTAAATAAATGAGGCCAAAGATCCCCTATTACAAGGAAGGAACTGATGCTTTCATCTTATGATGCTCATCCCCTGAAATCCTGGAATCATGTAGAACTTTACTCAACAACAGCTAACAAATCACTGGCTTTGCAAAAGCAATGCCTGGCTTCTGTTCCCAGATCAAGCTGCATGGTTTTTGGAGGTCAGATGAGAATTTTCCATGGAAATAATAAACATGTACAACTAAGAAGAGAATGGTGATTATAGCAGTGAAGCAGGACAAGTAAGCAACCGGCTGTACCACTTAATTATCATGAGAAAAATAAAACCTTGGTGGCAACTGTGCATGGCATGTTATTAGTAATTACTGCACGTAGATGTGGCAAAATTAGCGTGGACAGGTGTTGTCTAAGGCAATTTTGAAGTGTAAACAGTAATCTCCACTAAAGGATGCATGCGGGAGGGTGCGAAGGGTGGAGGGAGGAGGGCAGCCTGAAACAGGGATAGAAACATGTACTAAAGGAATGTACCTGAAATACTCTACAACAACATTTACACGGGGCTATGAATCATCTCATCTTACTGTTTCATAACCATAATTAAATTATCAAATAAATAACCACGACATGACAGCTGGGCATGGGCAGGAGAGATGGGGTACATGAAATACAGGTTTTCAAATCAGATTAGTGCCCAAACCAATGAACAATGCAGGTTGCAAGACAAGGTAATCAGGCCAGAAGAAAATGCTTCATGTCTTGCATAATTCTGTTTATCTGAAATTGAGCAGTCTGACCAACCAGTGACTCCAGGAAGCTGTTTCTCAAGGCACTACTGGAGTAAAAATGTACTCTAAAATTGCACTTCATAAACTGCTTTCATGGTACTACAAACAATCTCCGTTCTACAGGTCCCAAGACTAATGCTCAAACAGGCAATTCGACAAAATCAGAAGAGAATAAAATAGATGACTTTATTGGGTAGAAATTATGCAGCATAGAGGTTACCAGTTAAATTTACCAAACAACTGCATAAGGAACAAGGAAAGAGAAACCGTTCAATGGGTATTGTATGATATGTATTGATTCAGAGCAACCCTAAGTGTAACATACTGACCTCATATGCATTTATGTCGGAGAGAAGGACCTACAAAAGATGTACATACTTCACATAAATGGCTGACGGTATGTGTGACAACTTAAGTGTTGCCATATAATTACATGTCAAAAAAATTAGAGAATGAAAACTGCTATCAATAGCAGCAACATTGGAAGACTGCACTGAATCAATCAATTATGATTGCTCACCTTCTTTCCAGCCTCCACTTGGCCAGCCTCAGCTCCAACGGATAGCACCTACATGAAAAAAAAAAAATTTGATGGCAGTTCTCAGGAGGTTACCAAACATAATTTCCTTTCATAAAGACAAGAACTGGTACAACACTCACTTCACCCATCAGGTAACGTTCAAATTTAACTGCTGATTTGGGCAGTAAAACTCCACCAGCTGATTTCTGTGGGCAAATCTCCAACTATCAGCGTAGCTCAAATTTCAAATTTTGAAGCAAAAGAGAAAAACAACAACAACAGCAACAAATCATTATAACACAGTAATCTCAATGATCTGCCTTTCCCCATTTTCTGATCCCGCAACCAAAGCATAGTGCACAAAAAATTAATATGTCAAATATTCATTGGATTGATTGACAGCCACATGATAGAGCCTAGCCTTAGCTAGTAATTTCTCCAAAGAGGGGAAACAAAAGTGAATGTATATCATCACCATCAAAATCTTGAACAAAGAAAAAACAACCACTGAAGCAAAAAGGAATCATCTATTTTTTTATTGTGTTTATTCTAGAGGATTTAGCCATATAATTCATATCAATTGACAGTGAAATGCAGATTGTAGAGTTCTTCTAGCTCAAAATTAAATTGAACAACAACTACAATAGTCAAACTTTCAAAAAGATAGTTCTACAAATTTCATCAAGCTACATGTTCACCAAAACCCAAATTACAATGATTTGGGGGACAGATATGGTTTATACCTCAGGTTGCTCCTCAAGACGAATAAGGACCCTGTCAGCTTGTGGAACAACCTAAAATCTCCCAAAAATTAAAAATGACAAATGCTTACTCCTACCACCATTTCTAACAAAACCCAAGAAAAGAAGACAACCTTATTAAAAAACAGAAAAAAAAAAAGATCAAAACTTAACATCAACAAGAAAACTGAACTAAACTGCAAAAGATCACAAGAAACAAACACATAAAAGAAAAGAATCCACCTTTGCAGGTTTTCATTTATTGGCAACAGCGTTAATTCTCAGGGAATTTCTCCTCAATCATCCTGCTGCACTACCATTACCAAGAAAACAATCTAGGCTAAATAATAACAATAATAATAAAGAATAAACCAAACAGAACCCCAGAAAAAAAAAACAAAGGAAAAAAAAAACTAACGCAAAAGTGTAGGTTTAGAGGGGGAAGCACGGAAATGGGTTTTGGGAGAGTAACAAATGTAGAAAACATGGATGACAGACAAAGGGTTTTGGACTGTTTGTGAGAGAGGCTTGCCTCGTATCGAAACCCTTCTGGACGCGTGTCTTCCTTGCTGTGTAACTGTAAAAGATCGCCTCTGTTATTCTAGCAGTGTTCTTTTTCTCTGCTTTCCAATTTTTTGTCAGTTTTATTATTTTTAAAACAAATTTAACCATTGTACTCCCCGGAGGTATAAAACGGGGTGTTAAAAAAATTAACAATTTTATTAATTAAATTGAATTAAAATTTTTGTTAATTAAATTAATTAATAGAATTATTCAAAAATTAAAATTTTTAATTTAATTAAAAATCAAACTAATAGATACAAATTTTTGATTATGAAATTATAATAAATGAAAAATTTTAGTTCAATTTTAATTTTTATTAATTCTTATAGTTAGATTGAGTTAACGGTGAATAGTTTAATTATTTAGTTACTATTTTAATTAATAAGTCAATAATTGACCTGATAGACCAATAATTTTCAATATTTTTATAATTATATATTTTATTTATTTATTTATACCAAACATATGAATTCTGAGTGGTGTGAGCTCTTTGCTGTCTGAAGCTCATATTCTTTTATTATTATTAAATTATTCTCTTTTTAAAAATTTTGTAATTGTGAGAACTATCAACCAATTTTATTTTCACCGGTGAGTGACAACTTAGTACAGTGTTAATCAGGAGAGGAGAGAGAGAAAAAAAAAACAATGCAGACTAGGTTGTGTGAAATTTTATGCATTCTTAGCAACTTAAGCCAGCATGGCTTGCAATTGCAAATCGATTGTAATTGCAGTGTTGCCATGGTCAATCCCTGCTCATATTTTTTTACGTCAAATACGAAAATTAAAAGAGTGCCAAAACCGCGTCTTGATTGGCTGATTTGGCAAAAGGATGAAAGTTGAAAAGAGAGAGCACCATTTGCCATGGGAACTAAATCTGTAGATATGATTGTGAATCATAAGAAAGTTTTGAAAACATAAACCTACGTTTCATCGTTTTCAACTGCCCACCAAGTCGAGCGCTGAAGCTGCACTCGTTGGACCACCACTAGCTGTTTTGGGGCTTGCTTCGTTATTTGCCCAAGCCTTCCGTAAGCTTTAACTAGTTTCCACGTCGACGGGGAAGGTCCAACCGGATAAGCCACCCGATGACCAACCAGCACCACTCTGGTCTTCTGGAATTGGCAAAGATACCACAAGGAAGAATAATGACAAAGGTACCCGTGTGCACCCGCATCGTCCTGCCTTATCTACTGATTCTAGTGCTTCTTTATCTCAGGCTTTGGAGGAGAACGAGGGTTTGGAGGTGGCAGAACTGGGCTGCGACATGGCAGCAGAGCAGAACTTGGCGGGTTCCATCTTTACCATCTATTAATTACTGGATTCTCCATTTTGGAATATGAGGTGTGCAGGTTAAAAAAAGGCTCTCTTAAACCCTTGGAGATCTTATTTGCATGTATAAGCCGTGTGTTGTTGCTATCTTAGAGCTTGGTGCGAAGGCTGAAAAGCTGAAGAAATTATCAAAGCTTTCAAGTTTGATGGTGGGATATTTGGAGGTGTATGACTACTTTCTCTGGGATAAAAATAAAGTGTAATTGGAAATTTTGCATCAGTCTATCCAAGGTATTCATGCGGTGATCTTAGAAAATAATATACCATCGTGGTTGCTCACCGGCTTCTATGTGCACCTGAATGATATTATTATTCATGATAATTTGTGAAAAGACTTCAAAGCAGCCTAGGTAGATGCTTATCGGAGTCAAACGTACGGAAAGAAAATCAATAATAGCTCAAGTTTGGTTTTTGTAAGATGTGTTATGAAATTTATTTTTATTATTTTATAATATTTTAAATTAATCAAAAATTTTAATTAAATTATTTTTAAAAAATATTTAAACCATTTAAGATTTTTTATATTTTGATTTGTTTTAAAATATTATCTTAATTAGTTATTAGATGTTTTATAATTTACGTTAAAGTATTTTTTTAATTAGTTAAATAGTTTGGACTTATTAATACATATATAAGTTTAAAAGTTAAAATATTTTATAAATTATAAAATTTAATTATTTGAATATTTCGATTTTTTTTGTAAGAGTATTATATTTTCTAATAAATTCTACAAATCCTTTTTATAAGTTTAATTTAGTATTAGTTTTTTTTATTTATTTTCTCCACCCTTTTGTCCCACGTCAAATGGGTATTCACCTGTATTAATGTTATCTTATGGAGTGCAAGGTAACCTTTTCAACAATGAAAATCATAAAGGAAAGACTTTACTTAGAATAATTTTACATGATCATGAATGTAACAAATGTTGTACTAAAGATACTACTCGTAATCAATATGTTCATATACATATTCCTTATTTCAAAGATATTTTCTTTTTTAATAGAGATTTCTTCATTAAATATTTTGTAAAATGGTTAGCATAAATTGATGATTTATATGGAGAAGAAAATGACTCTTGTGTATTCCAAAATTCAATATAGTGTAACTAAATGGTAAAATGATACTCAATATTTTTTATTAAAATGTGATAAATCTAGACATTGATAATGGATAAAGATGAAAAATTTATTAGTTATTGAATTTTATAGTAATAACAAATTTAAGAAAATTTTAAATTGAGCTAGAAGAAAATGTAATTTTTATTTTCTAGTAATTAATGAATTCAATAATAATAATAATCATAATGGCATATTAATAAAGTAAGAGATAGTGATTTACAAAAAGAGAAGAAACCTTGATTGTTATTGATAATATAACTGAACAGATATCATTTGAGAGAGATATTAATAGATTTGAAGACTGTAGTGACATAAAGATCAACTTAAATTTTATTAACTCAGAAGTTGATTCCATAATTCATAGATTCAAGGATTTCATTACCAAATTAGAGGATAATTTCATAATTCATAGGCCTGAAGATTTTGTTAATTCTTTATTTCTCGTATTTATTAATTTTCTTAGAGTAAATAATCAAATAAATGATGATTTAGCGTCATTTTTTTGCTAATGTCATTACTCACATGATAATTTACAAAAGAAATTCTGATTCATATTTAAGGATATGAATTTATTCAAAGTATTTCTTTTATGATTTGAAAGACATCAATTCCTCATTATCAACTCAAGAGTGAGTTTCTTTCAAGTGGATGGGTTTAACGTAGGACATGTCATGAAAATTATTTTTTTATTTTCTATAAATTATATTTTATAATTTATTTATTTATTTTATACTATTTAAGTTTAATTAAGAATTTTAGTTAAACTATTTATGAAAAATATGTAAACTATCTAGAAATTCTTTTTGGTTTTGATTTATTTGAGAATACTTTCTTTGTTAGTTATTAGATGTTTTCTAATTTAAGTTAAAGTATTTTCTTAATTAGTTAGATAATTTTTATTATAAATACATCTGTAAAGTTAGGAGTTAAAGCATTTTATGTATTATAGAATTTAATTATGAATATCTTGATATTTTTTTATTATTAAAGGGTTATATTTTTGGTGAATTTTAGAAATCTTTTTAAAGATATGATCAAGTGTTGGCCTTTGTTAATTACTTCCTTACACTTTCATCCCATGTCAATGCCCATAAGTTATTATATTGATCTATTGTTTATTTCTTTGAAGTGCCACTCAAATCCTTTTGACATTCCTTAGCCAGTTTTACATCCTTCTTTAGTAAAAAGTTTAAATGCCCTACTAATAACAGAAGAAGTCTATGACGTTGTTATATCCTAAGAAGGCTTCCTAGCAATCTTCTTCCAAATTTATTGGCAAGTGACGGGGACCACTATGATCAACTTGGTGTGATCGACTTGGTAAGGTCTTGTTTCTCTATTAGGCACTCCTTAAAAGAGATTATTCTTATTTTGATCCTAAAGCTATACACCCAGAGAAAATAAAATAATTTCACCCTATCTCACTTTGCAATAAAGAGTATAAAATAATTTCTAAAGTGATTGTGAACCTTTTATAATCACTTCTAAACTTTATTATTAAGCCCTTAAAAGGAGTTTTATTCTTAGCAATCTACTTATGATAATATCATTACTGCATAAGAAGTTATGGGTTATATTTACAGAAGAAAGCATGGGAAATTAGGTGCTATGGTGCTAAAAATTAAATTTGAAAAAACTTATAATTGAGTCAATTGATGTTACATGAATAAGACCTTTAATTCTTTAAATCTTCTAGCAAGGTCTGAATCTTTAATCATTAAATGTGTTTTTTTTATTGAAATGGTTATTTTGTGCAATGGTGAGAAAACTAAAAGCTTTAAGCCCTATTACTCTTTATGACAACGAGACCCCTTATCTCCTTGTCTATTCATGATTTGTATCACATGAGATTCTTAAATGATTAGACAAGTCATTAACAAAAAATAATAAAGATTAGTAGTTATCTTACGCCAAGGCCCTTCTATCTCCCTTTTTTTTGTTAGTGATTTTATTGTTGTTTGGTATAACTATTGTATTATTAGTAAGAGCTATTAATTCTATTATTGAAAAGTTCTATATGACTTCTAGACAAAGAATTGGCTTTAAGCTAATGGTCTCCTCCAACGTTTTCACTCACTAAATGGATCAATTAGTCAAATTTTGGGCTTTTAAGTAGTTAAAGAACTACAACAATACTTTTGAGTACAAATTCTTTAAGTTGAATATTTTAAGAATGAAAATTTCCTCTAGGTGGCCAAATGCTTAAAACTTTCCCTAATATGGTTTGCTATCTTGAGAGGAAGGAAACTCCTTCCTCAAGACTTATTATATAGCATTAGAAATGACTCTCATGTCAAATTCTAGATTAACCTTTGGGTAGCCAATACTTCCTTGGTTGTCATTGAATGATATAATGTTAAAATATTTCAATTAATAGTGTGAGAATATTTTAAAATAATATTTTTATTAAGGGTTTAATTATAATGTAACTCAATTATATCATTGTATTATTAAGAATTATAATTTCGAATATTAATGGATATATCTAATTTAAGTTACATAGTGATATATATATATATATATAATTGATTATTTCTTTTCCTAACACATATAAAACTTTTATCTAATTACAATAAAGGTTAGGAGAAAGAAATCAAGTATTAGTTTAACACATATAGTGGTATTAAAGTTTGAATTTAACAATTGATTATTTTTGTGTTTGAATAATCATATATATACTTAATTTATGATATTCTTTAATTGAAAGAAAATAATAATATTTAATGTTTAATCTTGAAGATTGATTAATTTATATAAAATAATAAGATTTTACATGTTTAATTTGGATTTATGCTAATTGATTCTCTCATTAATCAACTGAAAAATCAGATTATTTGTGTTTAGTTGATTCCCTAAGCATTTTGATTATGGAAGCTCTTAAGTTTTAATATGGTATTTACTTATAATAGTATATTATAATATTTCTCAACACTCTAATTGTTAATTGATAAAATAAATAATTAGTTTATTATGAGTAACTCTTTGTGGTCACTACTCCTTCTTCCATCTTAAAAATTTTCTCTCTAAATTTGTTTGGTAGAATAAATACTCTCATATTTCAATGGCTTAGTCGTTGCATCTTACAATCACTTCATCACTATAATCAAAACTCTCATCAATTGTCAGGTTTTAAGCTTTGTCTGCGCCATCAAGCAAAAGCCACGTAAAAAAAATAATAAAAAAAAAGGCTTTGGCTCTAATCAAGCTAATGCTGAAGATCTCTTGGATGAGGTTGCTTCTGAATTTCAGCGATTGGAGATGGAAGCTGAATCTCAAACCACTACGGGGAAGGTGCAAGATTCTGCATCCTCTCATAATGCCGGAAAAAATGAAAAGCTGAAGGAAATCCTTGGAGAACTTGAATATTTAGTTGAACAAAAGACTGCCCTTCGTTTGATAGATGGTACCGGAGGAAAACCATCATATCAAAGAACACCAACGACCTCGATTGCCGATAAATCTGTTATTTATGGCAGGGATGCTGACAAGGATGCCATAATAAAATGGGTGCTATCCGATGAGCTAAACAACAGTAACCCCGATGTGCTTCCCATTGTGGGCTTTGGCGGCCTGGGAAAAACCACCCTTGCCCAGCATATCTACAATGACAAAGACAGAGTGGTAGGTTGTTTTGATGAGAAGGCCTGGTTTGTGTCTCACAAGATTTCAATGTTTCTCGGGTTACTTAAGATATTCTGGAAGGATTCACTGGGAAACCTCCTAATACCAACAATCTCGATAAACTTCAAAGCCGATTACACGCCAAATTGAGGGGAAAGAAATATTTTCTTGTCTTGGACGATTTTTGGAGCGCAAATTATGATGACTGAAAAAATTTAAAAAAACCATTAATGTTTGGAAAAAAAGGAAGTAAAATCCTTGTCACATCACGGAGCCGCACATTGCGTCAAGACTTCTCCAACTCATCAACTAGAAAAATTAAGTCAAGATGATTGCTGGTTTACAATGCATGCATTCGTGGGGACAGGTGTGTCTAGGGCTGATCCGGCCTTTGAACCGATTGGGAGAAAAATAGTAGAAAAGTGTGATGGCTTACCTTTGGCTGCTAAATTGCTCGGTGGTGCCTAACGGTCGGAAAGAAATCCTGAGGAATGGGTAAAAATATTGGAGAGTGACATGCTGGATGTGCACAATGCTAGCATACTTTCAATTCTTAAATTGAGTTATAGATTTCTTCCGTTTCATCTTCAACGGTGCTTTGCCTATTGTGCGGTATTTCCCCAGGATTATCAGTTTCAGAAAGAGCGACTAATTCGCTTATGGATGGCCGAAGGTCTTCTGACCCAGCCTAAAGTGAACGTGGATATATAAAAGGTGGGTGCAGACTATTTTGATGATCTTGTCTCGAAGTCCTTTTTTCAACAATAGACAAAGCAAATGTTTTCTTATGCATGATCTTATTAATGACTTGGCTAAATCTATTTCCGGAGAATTTTGCTTCAGATATGGTATGGATAGGTCATGCGAGATAACTAAGAGGATTCGACACCTATGGCTTGGTTATGAACAGTTGGACGAAGTGGACAAACGTATCTTCCCAATCCAGCATCTGCGCACCATGTTCTGGCATAGATGGCGTGGAGGAGTGGAAGATGAGAATTGGTTGCCGACATTAACAGGTCTCAGGGCGTTGTCTTTGCCTGGCTTTAAGTTGCCCGATTCAATTGGCAACTTGACGCTTTTGCCCTTTTTGGATCTTTCAGGCTCATTATTTAAGAGGTTACCCGATTCTGTTGCCAGTTTGTATAATTTAGAAACCTTGCTCTTGCGTAATTGTGCCTCCTGTGGAGCTGCCAGCCAAAATTTTCAAATTGATCAACTTGTCTCAACTTGATATCAGAGGAACATGGTTGACAAAGATGCCGCCACATATGGGTAAACTGAAAAAACTTGGAGAATTGGCTTATTATATTGTGGGAAAGGAAAGTGATTGCAGCATCAAAGAGTTGGGGCCACTTCAGCGCCTGCGGGGAGAACTTCGTATAGAGAAACTGAGAAATGTTTCTCAAGTCAAAGAGTCGGAGGAGGCCAATTTGAAGTCTAAGGGAAAGCTCAAGAAGTTAGAGTTGATATGGAATGATGAAGGTAGCGAAGACTCATTGCATGAAAGAAATGTGCTTGAGCAGTTACGGCCACATACCAACATCGAACAAGTTCGAATTTCTGGGTATGCGGGGACGAGATTCCCAGATTGGGTTGGAGATTCTTCTTTCTCAAACATGGTGGAATTAAAGCTTTTAAATTGTAGATATTGCGAGGTTTTACCACCCCTGGGGCAGTTGGGATCCTTAAAGCACCTGTCAATTATTGGGTTTGATGGAATCACAGTGGGGCCTGAGTTCTACGGGAATAGCAATAAGCATCCGTTTGGATCTCTGGAGAGTCTAAAATTTGCACATATGTTTCGATGGCAAGAATGGATTCCTTATTCGAACGCGGACGAGGGTGATAGAGCTACTTGTAACGGGCCATTATCTTCTCCAAAAGACTAATTTTTAGGATGTGCAGGGTCCACACTTATATAATGTAGGTGTTAGGTAGTGTGTACTAACGTTATCCGCATTTCACACCAAGTTGAAGGTCCTACGATAAATAGGAATAGATTCTAATACCACTTGTCACAGGATTATTATCTTCTTCCCAAAAGGTTAACTTTTTTGGGTATATGGTATCTACGCTTATTTTTATATATATATATATATATATCCGATCTTTGGTAATGTTAACCCGTTACTTACTGTTGCTTTCCCGCTCCTCCGAGTGCTTCAAATTGAAGACTGTCCCAAGCTAAGGAAGACTTTGCCTGCTAACGTGCCTTCTTTGAAAACACTCGAAATTAGTGATTGTAAATCACTCGAGAGTTTTCCATTGGATTTGTCCCCGGCGTTAGAATATCTTGAAATTACTCTTTGTGGAAACTTAGAATTTCTCTCTGCAGCAGCAGCTGTATTCGAGCATTTGGAAACGGTTGAAATCGGAAAGTGTCCCAACGTAAGGGAGATTCAGCTCACTCACCTGCCTTGTTTAAAGACACTTACAACTAGGAATTGTGGTTCACTCGAGAGTTTTCCATTGGATTTGGCCCCGGCGTTAGAGTATCTTAAAATTACTGGTTGTGGAAACTTGGAATTTCTTTCCGCAGCAGCAACAGCTGAGTTCGAGCATTTGGAAACTGTTGAAATCGGAAAGTGTCCCAACCTAAGGGAGATTCAGCTCACTCACCTGCCTTGTTTAAAGACACTCACAACTTGGAATTGTGGTTCACTCGAGAGTATTCCATTGGATTTGTTCCCGGCGTTAGAGGATCTTCAAATTTCTCATTGTACAAAACTGGAATTTCTCCCCGCAGCAGCAGCTGATTTCGAGTATTTAAAATCTCTTGTAATCGAAGACTGTCCCAACCTAAAAGAGATTCAGCCCACTCACCTGCCTTCTCTAATTAACCTTCGAATTAGCGGATGTGATCAACTAGTTTCACTTCCGAGGGCTCCAGCACCCCAACGACTTATTATTGCGGCCAATTCGCCCCAAATGACGGCGAAAGAATGGATGGAAGGACAATTTTGGAACTTCGAAGTAAGATCTCAGAACTCCTCTCATTCGCCCCTAGAGATGGTGGAGCAATTGATGGCTCCTAATTCCATTCCATTGGAATTGCAAACACTCGTTGTCGGAGGTTGGGATTCTGTCACGAGCTTCCCACTAGATTTATTCCCAATGTTAAAGTCTCTTGTAATCTATGATTGTGCAAAATTGGAATCCCTATCGGCGGCATCTCAGCGTTGCATATCCCTCCAACTCCGGGGATGCCCAAATTTGAAAAGGCTTCCCGAATGTATGTTAGCCTCCCTCTTCCTTTCTCTCAACGAGTTGCATATAGATAATTGTCCAGAGTCAATTGTTGTGGATTTGCTGAGAATATCCCCCAATCTTTCAAGCCTCTATCTTCGTCGTTGCTGTGAAGAGGTGGAATCTTTCCCACCGAAGAACACGCCGCTGGCCTCCACTCTCACCTTTCTTAGAGCCGATGATTTTCCAAACCTCACGTCATTGGACAATAAGGTCCTTCGATCTCTCACATGTCTTGAAGACTTGTTGATCGAAAACTGCCCCAAGCTCCAGTCATTGCCAGAAGTGTGGCTGCCCTCCACTCTCATTACACTTACTGTCTCAAGACTTGAAAAGCTGGAGTCACTGATCACTGGGGACTTCACCGCCTCACCTCTCTTACTGGCTTGTATATCTTTGAGTGCCCGAAGCTCCAGTCCATCTCACACAAAGGGCCACCCTCTTCTCTTCAGCACGTAGAGACCGATCACTGTCCTTTACTGAAATTGGACAAAGATTCTCCTTGGTGGCCATATCTATATTGATCCTGCATAGCTTTGATTCACTCTCATCTTGCGGGAGCCATTTCACAAAGCATTGCTATGGTCAGGTAATTTACTGCAATTGTTATTGAGAGCTAATAGCTTTGCCCAAAATTTCCCATATTTTTTTGCTGAAGCTTAATAGCAGGAGTTACAGAAGGATAGATTAATTATTTGATTTTCCAGTTCTAATGGAACTACTTGTGTCTGTCTCCGTCTCCGTGATATGTAACGATATTATGAACTTTGTAAGCTTCTTTATTTCTTTGATACGTTATATTCTCATTTCATCCATGCAAGATGCCTTAGGTTTTGCGTTTCCTTTTCAAAATCATTTTAGCATCAAAGAGTTTCCATTTGCATATAGAACTCATTCCCGCATTCATGTCATTAAATTTGGAGCACTTTTTTCCACTGCTGCTGTGAAAGTGGTTGTATTTGTGCTTGTGTGCAATCACATAGGGCATCTGGCAGTTTTATGCACATCTACTCAACTCATGTGCTTTTTAATCAGCTGTTGTTTTGGCTAGAAATTGATACAAAAGGAATGTACAAATTTGTTGTTTTAAATATAATAAATTTGTCTAACATTAGTGTGTATATATATAGATATATATTTGGTTAATATATATTTGCTTTGGTTGAAATTTGGCTGGCACGAGAGGTTAGAACTAGAAATTTTAGTCATTGCTTATTGGTAAATGACACTGTTTTGTTTCACTTCACTTTGAGAAGATTGGATGAAGTATTGAAGTGAACCAATTTGGAGCAGCAAAAATGGTGCTGGTTGGGAAATTTGGAAAAAAATTTTATGTGAAAAGAATTAGGGAAAGTTAAAAGGTCAAAATTGGAGTTGTGGCACTCGGTGGGCTGGCATTTGTGTGATTGATGAGGACCTTCTTGACATAGTGATTTAGACAATTTTGTATTTGGATCGCATGAGAATCACTGCATATGGTTGTTTTATTCTTCGTTGTTTGGGTTCACAATAGGCAATGTAGAGAAAATGTAGCAGCTTTGTTTTAATGGCTCTGCTGCTCTTCTGCTTTGATTGTTGGTTTCTTCCCTTCTATCTTTTTCTCCATCTCTTTCATTCTTTCATTGCCATGTGTTTTTTCGAGGTGTTTGTGAAACTT
Source organism: Ceriops tagal (assembly GCA_021533255.1). NCBI lineage: Eukaryota > Viridiplantae > Streptophyta > Magnoliopsida > Malpighiales > Rhizophoraceae > Ceriops > Ceriops tagal. The sequence continues at coordinate 2,658,716 of CM038605.1, read as the reverse complement.
ATAATTCACTAGGTTTTGGTTTCTTATTATGTTGACTGTGTATGGAACTACGTTTGTTAAGGGTGCATAATATAAAGAAGAATTCTTTGTAGTCAGATTTTGGCACTTCTAAAGAGGATATAGCTCTATTAAACTCTTAGCAGATAGTAATTCCCAACAATGTGTTAGATAGATATATCATTTCTTTTGGAGTTTTCGGTCTTCGGGTTCACATCCTTGGTTTGTAGTGTTGGCACTTTGACACCAGTTGAGCTTGCCGGTCGAGCTGGTTGCTTCCTTACCCAACGATTCTTTGCAGGTGACTTCTGAAGTACATTTTCAGAAAGACTTGGGGTTGGACAGTTTGGACTGTTGTGCCCATTTTCTCGTTCAATTAAAGAAGAATTGCGGGTCAATTATGTAATAACAACAATTGCAAGAAAAATTTAGTATTAAATTCCAAGACAAGCTTAATTAGAGGTGCCCTTTACTTTTAGGTTTGCTTCCAGGCAAATCAACTGCAAGATTGCAACTTGTTCTTCTTCTGACATGTCATTGTCATCTGTTAAATATGAAAACTTGAATCCATATGAAGACAATGTTGCTTTCGGCAACAAATAATTTGTAATGCTATTCCTAGTATAGAATGCACTTTTAATTGTTGAATTGTACAATTTTTCACTGCTCATGCTTTTCAAGTTTTCTATCCCATTTGTTGAGTTGATCTTTCTCGATAATAGAATAGATTAAAAAGATCCAAGTCTAAGTAATCAACTAGACTACGAGACAAGTTTAGTTCGAAGTCCCCTCTTTGTTCAAGTTTACTTTCATTTCAAACCAAAAATTGACCCCTTTTTTTTTCTTACTAATCTTCTTCAATTACTTGTTATCGTTACGAGAGAAGAATGATTATTGGCAATACAATTAATACATGTGAAGACAAATTAAATATTTTTTTATTTGATAAAAAAAAAGTACTTTTGTAAGATAAATGATTTGGTTTCAAAACCAATCATTCTAAATTTTTTGTTTTACTAATTTTTTTTATATTGGTTATTCTTATTAAAGCAAATGAATGTATAATATGTAATTAATACGTTTAGATTAGTAAGTTTTTTGGGATAAATTTTTTGAAAATTTAAAATTTTTGTGATTTATTTGATATAACTTAAATGTTTTGTAATTTTTTATATTAATCTTAAACTTTTCAATTTTGACATGATTTAATCATTTAATATAATTAAATATATGAGAAAAAGTTAATTTAATTAAAAAAGTTTTGTTGGATACATAATAAAATAATTAAGGATTAAGTTAACTGCTTTCATTTGTTAAAAAATTAAAGTATAAGAATAAAGATAAATCTCTTGCTTTTTCTCCTTTGATGAAATTGAACTTGCATGCAACAACTAATAGAATTAATAACTAATAGCCAAAAGTTAATAATTGATAATTTAAAGTTAATAATTGATGATATTTTTAAAATTTTTCTTAACATTTTAGATCTTTTTTAAATTCATTTTTTTGGAAGAAAGGAATATAACAACATTTTTGGAATGGAACAAATGTTATAAAATTCAACTCAATTTGACTTTTCAAGTAAGAATCATCTCTCATCTTCATATTTTATAAATCTAACATTTCTGAGGATGGCAAGTATGGAAGTATTTAGACCATCTTTTGTGAAAGTTTTTATTTCAACTTGAACTAACCTTATATAAATGTATTTGTACTGCTTCTTACGGTAATTTTGAAGAGTTTTTGAAGAAAGTAGGTGGATTGTTTCAAACGATTTTGAAAGTTGAACATCTTTTTCTTCTGTTTTGATTGTAAAATCAATTTTTATAAAATCAAGTTTTGATTTTTAATAGATCTGGTTTTTATAAATCTTAGGAATTTCCTAAATATCGATCCTTTTTTGAAAGTTTTCAATAGTGATTTCTTCACTATTGATCTTGGAAGAAGAAGAGGAGGAAAAAGGGGAAAAAAAAGAAGGAAATGAAGAGTTTTTAGAAATAGAAGAAGATGAACAAGAAGTTGTTCTGTAAAAGATTAGGTTCATTTTTTCAAAAGATTAGAAACATTGATATATTGCTTCTTATAATACAAGGAGCTAAAGCAGGGAACATAAATGCCTTTAACACACATGACTTAAAATCCTAAACCCTCCAAGGAAAGAATACTTAGAAATAATAAGACAATATTTAAAAGTTTTAGAAAATCTGAACTAACAAAAGCAAATGAAGAATAAATACTTGATACAACTCACTCCTCCCCCTTTGGCTCTGATACCAAATTGGACACTGAATCAAAACGCACAAAGATAAGATACAAGAAAGAGTGAGAGTAACACACATACAGAGAGAAAATGAGCATAGATAGTAAAGAAAGAAATTTTATTCAACTAATGGAAGATGTTTTATAGGGATAGTTTATAGAGGAAGAGAAATAAACACAAGAGAGATAACAAAGGTTTTCTAAAGGAGTGATAGTTTTGGGCTTCCAACCAGATGCCTTTCTTGCTCTTGAATGCTTCATTTTATAGATGGTTGAGGAGCCTTTTGAAGTGGGAGTCATCATTGGCTGTTTTGTCTTTTTTTGACGCTGTGGCAGACAAGTAAAATCTACATTATTAAAAGAATTTTTTACTTGATAGGGAATCTGCTTTCCACTTAAATAATTTTGTCCTTTTATAATGATACTCCTTGAGTGGGAATATGCTGTTCCATCGAAAAAAGTTTTGTCTTTTTGTGATGATGGTCCTTTAGTGGGAATCTGTTTTTCCACCAAAAGGAGTTTTGTCATTTTCTTAACTTTATTGGAGAGAATATTCCAAAGCAATCATCTTAATTATCTTAAAGCATGTTTGTTGAATCTTCATCTCTATATGTGTTTGAGTCTTAGGTTTGTAATACTTGGACCGAAGTTCCTTCTGAAGAGGTTTTAGGTCGCAATATCTATTTCGTTATTATAAAGTACTTTTCTTCAATCTAAGCTTGGGTTAGCCTTGCTGTGGTATGGGACTTCTAGGCCAAAAATAGTGAATTGGCCTTTGTAAGAATTAGTTCCAATTGTTTGCTTTAAAACACCACAATAGCCAACTTCAGAGGCATTAATTTCAATAATTTTCTAAATAGAAGGGTTGGTCTTTTAAAGAAAATGTGAGGTTTAGAAAATAATTGAAAGATACTAGACCATTACAAAGGTTTGACTCTATAATAATTAACAGTGAATCTTAATATTTTATAGATTTGGCATCTCTGAGGATAGCAAGTATGGAAGTATTTAAACCATCTTTTGTGAGAGGTTTTATTCCAACTTGAACCAGCCCTATATGGATGTATTTGTACTGTTTCTCCTGGTGATTTTAAAGAGTTTTTAAAGAAAGTAGATGGATTGTTTCAAAAGATCTTGAAAGTTAAACATTTCTTTCTTCTGTATTGATTGTAAAATTGGTAAGATAAAAGTAAGTTTTAATTTTTCATGGATTTGGTTTTTATGAATCTTAAGAATTTTTTAAACGTCAATTCCTTTTTGAAAGTTTTCAATAGTGATTTCTTCATTATTGAACTTGGAAGAAGAAGTGGAAGAAGAAGGAAATGAAGAGTTTTCAAAGGTATAAGAAGATGAATAGGAAGTTGTTTTGTAAAAAGACTAGGTTCATTTTTTTAAAAGATTAGAAATTGTGATATATTGCTTCTTACAATCCAGGGAGCTGAAGCAGGGAACACAAACACCTTTAATACACACCACTTAAAATCCTAAACCCTTGAAGGCAAGAACACTAAAAAACAATAAGACAATATTTAAAATTTTTAAAAAATCTAAACTGACAAAAGCAGTTGAAGAACAAATACCTGATATAACTCACTCCTCCGCCCTAGGCTCTGATACCAAATTGGACACCGAATCAGAATACATAAAGAGAAGATACAAAAGAGAGTGAGAAAGACACACACACAGAGAGAAGACAAACACAAATAGTAAAGAAAGAAATTTTATTGAACTGATCGAGCATATTTTACAGGGATAGTTTACAAAGGAAGAGAAAGAAACACAAAAGAGAGAGAACATAGGTTGTCTAAAGGAATGACAGTTTTGGGCTTCCAACTAGATGCCTTCTTTGCTCTTGAATGCTTCTTTTTATAGATGGTTGAGGAGCCTTCTAGAGTGGGAGTCATTATTAGCTGTTTTATCTTCTTCTGACGCTATAGTAAATAAGTGGAATCTATTTTTATCAAAAGAAGTTTTGACTTAATAGGGAATCTGCTTTTTACTTAAGCAATTTTGTTTATTTGTACTAATGCTCCTTAAGTGGAATTTGCTTTTCCATCAAAAGGAGTTTTGTCTTTTTGTGATGATGGTCCTTTAATGGGAATATGCTTTTCCATCGAAATGAATTTTGTCATTTTCTCAGCTTTATTGGAGAGAATATTACAAAGTAGTCATCTTCGTTGTTTTAAAATATGTCTATTGAATTTTCATCTCCATATATGCTTGAGTTTTGGGTTTGTGATACTTAGGTCGAAGTTCCTTTTGAAGAGGAAACAACACATGATTGACCTACCCTATAAATTAGACTTTAGTGAAAATCATATTCCCATAAAAACATGTCCTATTCAGATGTTTACAAAGTTAAAACAACACTGTAGAAATGAAATTAAGGATTTAGATTTAAAAGGTCTAATCTCGAAATCACGTTCTCCTTGGTCTTGCGCCACGTTTTACATCAAGAAGTAATCAGAGATAGAATGAGGAACGTCAAGGTTAATCATTAACTACAAACCTTGAGATAAGGCCTTGAAATGGATGAGGTATCTTATACCAAGCAAGGACTTGTATAAAAACTACATTCTACATGCATTTTCTTAAAATTTGACATGAAATCGGGATTTTGGCAAATTTAAATTCATTCAAAAGACTGTTACAAAACTGCATGCACCATTCCTTGTGGACAATACGAATGGAATGTCATACCTTTTGGTTTAAAAAATGCTCCTTTTGAATTTTAAAGAATTATGAATGACATTTTTTATTCTCATTTAAAATTCTGCATCATTTACATTGATGATGTTTTAATTTTCTCAAAATCAATTAAAAAGCATTTTAAACATTTGTATAAATTCTTTTCAATTACCAAAAAAAAAAGGTCTTGTGGTTTTTCAATCAAATATCTCTTTATTCTAAACAAAAATCCAGTTTCTTGGTCATTATATCACCTAGGGAACCATTACTCCCATTAAAAGGTCTTTAGCCTTCTCTAAAAATTTCCTAATAAAATCACAAACAAAACTTAACTCCAAAGATTTCTTGAAAGTCAAAACTATATCCTTGACTTTACCCTTAATATTTAAAACTTGATAAAACCTTTACATGATAGGCTTAGGAAAAATCCTACTCGTTGGACAGAAAATCACTCTGCTATTATTTAGTAAGTGAAATCTTTGGTCAAGGAAATCCCTTGCCTTCAAATTGCAAACCCCGCTCTTCAGGAAATTATTGAAACTGATGCCTCTAAAATTGGCTATAGTGGTATTCTAAAGTAGATCTAAGATGACAATAAAAGTGTTGGAATATGCCTTGTATTCCAAATTACTCTTTTGCCCTTCTTCTAGTCCTATATAAATAGGCATAATAGGGTTAGGAGAAGACGTGAGAAGAAGAGAGAGTTTTGAGAGGTGAGTCACGCTCTTTGTATCTTGTAACACACTTTCTCAACTAATAAGAGAATTCGTCTGTCCTTCCCGTGGATGTAGGTCACGTCGACCGAACCACGTAAAATTCTGGTGTTACTTTCTTCTTCGATTTACCATTTGCAATAACAAATTGGTATCAGAGCCCAAGAAAAAAAAAATTTATTCTCTCTCTCCGGCCACCCACACCACAGCCTCTCTCCGTCCCACCGAGAAAAAAAAAAAAAAATTTTTTTCTGTCTCTCCGGCCACCCACGTCACCGGAAAATTTTTTTTTTTTTCTCTTGATACGGTTCGATCTTGAATCCGAAGGCCAACAAGCTGAGCGACTGGAACTCCACCGCCGACCACCCGTGCAACTGGACCGGCGTCTCCTGCCTCTCCAATTGCCACGTCTACCGCCTCGTCCTCGAAGGCCTCGGCCTCGGCCTCCACGGCTCCTTGCTCCCACTCACCTCCCTCACTCAGCTCCGCGTCCTCAGCCTCAAAGGCAATCGCTTTTCCGGCCCCCTCCCGGACCTCTCTAACCTCACCACCATCGTTGATTCGAGACAGCCGAAACCCCGACCGTGTAGAGAGAGAAGAAGAGAGAGAAGCAGAGGGAGGAAGAGAGAGATCCGAACAAGGCCGACCCGCATCTCACACCGGCGACCTCGTCGAACAGCCCAGCGGTTGGCGCACCAGATCTGGAGTCCGTTTAAGTTTCGGAGTGCAGATCCGAAGGAAGAAAGGAACAGATCGGGTTCCAACGGGTCGGAGTCACTGTAGATCGGCGAGCTGCACAGTAGATCGACGGAGGCAAACGGCGGCGGCACTGTAGAAACGGCGTAAGCACTGTTTTAACGCCGTTAGTACTGTTTAGGAGGAAAATTGTGATTTGGGCCATAAATTTGTATTCTTCAATTTTCGTTGTGAGTGTTTTGTTGCAATGACTTCTTCATCTTCATCAATGGTGAAGTCTGAAATTGAGAAGTTCGATGGAAACACTAATTTTGCATTGTGGCAAGTTCGAATGATGGCAATTCTGACGCGAGAAGGTACAAAAAGGGCCCTACTTGGTAAGGAGAAGAAACCGGAGTCAATGTCTGATATAGATTGGGATGACATGGATGAAAGAGCTCTATCCTCGATCCAACTCAGTTTAGGAAATGAAGTTTTGAGAGAAATCCTCAGTGAAAGAACATCAGCTGGTGCGTGGTTAAAATTGGAAAGTCTGTACATGACGAAATCTTTGACTAACAGGCTCCAATTAAAACAACGCCTTTATACTCTTCGTATGTCAGAAGGTACTTCTTTGAAATCACATATTGGAGAGTTTAGTTCAATTGTTACTGATTTGAGTAAAATTGATGTTCATATTGACGATGAGGATCAAGCCTTATTGCTATTGTGTTCTTTGCCTCCTTCATACAAGCATTTTAGAGATACTATGATCTATAGCAGGGAAGATATTTCCCTTGAGAATGTCAAGACTAATTTGCAGGCCAAGGAGAAAATTGATAGTAGTTTGACATTTTCTGAGACATCAGATCAGAGTGTTGGTTTGATTATTGATCGAGGAAGATCAAAGGAGAGAGGTCGGAATTCAAGTAAATCAAGATCGAAATCAAGGCACAAGAATCTGACATGCAATTATTGCAAGAAGAAAGGGCACATCAAGTCTGATTGTTACAAGTTGAAAAACAAGCAGAAAGTAAACGACAGTAATCAGAAGAATCATCCACCAGGAGAAGCTCATGTGGCAGCAAATGAGAGTGATGATATGCTTTGTGTCACTCAAGGCCAAGGCAGATTTCAAGATACCTGGATCATGGACACTGGAACCTCGCAACATATGACTCCTAACAGAGAATGGTTTTCCACTTACAAGTCAATTAATGGTGGTGTTCTGTTAGGAAATGATCATGTCTGTAAGGTTGTTGGGATTGGTACAGTGCAAATCAAGATGCACGACGGTGTCATTAGGACCTTGTCTGAGGTCAAACACATTCCAGATTTGACGAAGAATCTTATTTCTTTAGACGCTCTTGAGAAGAATGGCTGCAAGATTGGGTGTGAAGGTGGAGTTTTGAAGGTTTCCAGAGGTGCTCTTGTATTGATGAAGGCTGCCAGAATTGGCACATTGTATTTCTTGCATGGTTCGACAGTCACAGACTCAACTGCAGTTTCTACTTCAGTTTCAGATTCAGACGTGACGAAGTTGTGGCACATGCGGCTGGGACACATGAGTGAAAGAGGTATGGCTGCCTTGAGTAAGAGAGGTCTTTTGTGTGGTCAGAACACTGGAAAATTAGAATTTTGTGAGCATTGTGTTTTTGGGAAGCAGAAGAGGTTGAGTTTCAGTACAACCATCCATAAAACAAAGGGAACATTAGACTACATCTATTCAGATCTTTGGGGTCCTTCTCAGGTTCTCTCTAAAGGTATGGGTGCTGCTTATATGCTCACTTTCATTGATGATTTTTCTCGTAAAGTTTAGGTATATTTTTTGAAATATAAAAGTCAAGTGTTTGAAACCTTCAAGCAGTGGAAAACTTTACTTGAAAAACAGACTGGGAAGCAAATTAAGAGACTGAGAACAGATAATGGCCTTGAATTTTGCAATAACAAATTCAATGAGTTTTGCAAAATTGAAGGCATTGTACGACACCGCACAGTTGTAAAAACTCCACAGCAGAATGGAGTTGCAGAACGCATGAATAGGACTTTGATAGAGAAAGCTAGATGTCTGTTATCCAATGCAGGTTTGGGCAAGGAGTTTTGGGCAGAAGCTGTTAATACAGCCTGTTGGTTGGTAAATCGATCTCCTTGTACTTCCATTGAGTGTAAGACACCTGAAGAGGTATGGTCAGGCAAACCTGCAGATTATTCTGATTTGAAGATATTTGGCTGTCTTGCTTATGCTCATGTTAATGAGGGAAAGCTTGAACCGAGGGCTAAGAAATGCATTTTTCTTGGCTATGCTTCTGGTGTGAAAGGTTATAGGTTGTGGTGTCCAGACCCTAAGTCTCCAAAATTCCTCATCAGCAGAGATGTGACATTTGATGAATCTGCTATGTTGCATCCAAAAGAGGAAGTCTTAAGGCCAAACAATGAAGATAGTGGGAGTTCCACACAGCAGGTGGAGTTTGAAAGTGATATTCCTTCTAAGTCAGGTCAACAGATTCAGGTTGACACTTCAGAAACAGTCGAGGATACTCAAGATACTCAACAGGCACAACCGTACAGTATCGCCAAAGACAGACCCAGAAGGACTATCAAGCCACCAGCCAAGTTTTCATACTCAGATTTTGCTTATTGTTTGGCAGTAGCGGAAGAGGTGGAGTACAATGAACCTAGAAACTACTCAGAGGCTGTCACTTGTGCCGAATCTTCCCAGTGGAGTATTGCTATGACTGAGGAAATTGAGTCCCTGCATAAGAATCAGACTTGGGACTTAGTGAAACTTCCCAAAGATAAAAAGACTGTTGGCTGCAAATGGATCTTCAAGAAGAAGGAGGGAATCCCAGGAGTTGAAGATGCAAGGTACAAGGCACGTCTGGTTGCGAAGGGCTATAGCCAGAAAGAAGGGATTGACTTCAATGAGGTGTTTTCTCCAGTTGTGAAGCACACTTCCATTCGTGTGCTTTTAGCTATGGTTGCTATGTATGATATGGAACTGGAGCAGCTTGATGTCAAGACTGCTTTTCTACATGGCGATCTTGAGGAAGTCATCTATATGGATCAACCAGAGGGTTTCCAGATTGAAGGCAAGGAGGATCATGTTTGCAGGTTGAAGAAATCCCTATATGGTTTAAAGCAGTCTCCTAGACAATGGTATAAAAAGTTTGACAGCTTTATGGTAGGTCATGGTTACTCAAGGAGTGAGTATGACAGTTGTGTCTACCATAGGAAGCTTCATGATGGATCATTTGTTTATCTGCTACTATATGTAGATGATATTCTTGTTGCCTCTACAAGCATATCTGAGATTAATAGTTTGAAGAAGCTACTTGGTAGAGATTTCGAGATGAAAGATTTGGGAGCTGCAAAGAGGATTTTAGGCATGGAGATCACCAGAGACAGGCAAGTAGGAGAGTTGCGCCTTTTACAGAAAAGGTACATTGAGAAGGTTCTTGAACGTTTTGGGATGATGAGTTGCAAAC
>CM038605.1:2453920-2648799 GCA_021533255.1 Ceriops tagal | reverse complement strand
GAGGGGGCCAGGGATGAAAGCAGCCGGAGTGGAGGCAAAGACGAAAGAGGTAAGATTGAAAGGGGTAAAGTTTTTTTTTCTTCTTCTTTTGAATACTCTTGGTTTGAGTGATTATCTCACGGTTACGTGAATTAATTGTGTTGTTAGAATGATTTTGCCGTTGGGTTTATTGGGTTAGAAAGCCAATAAAATGTTGCATTCGACACTGACACATTATCCTCATGGTTCGTATAAACAAATACGTATTTACTTATGCATGTGTTCATCTTACTAGTGTTTGGTAAGATCGAATTTAATGTTTTTCCACCAGGCCTTACTTTATTGGAGTGAATTTGACAATTGAATAAGGTAGTTAAGACTTGTATAAGATGGAGACAAAAATAGGGTTGTTGGGTTTTGGATGAGGAATCAAATTTAATGTTCATTATGTCTTGTTATCTGTATCTTACTCGAAATAAACATTAAATTTGATCTTAAGCAATAGAGAGGTTGAGCGTGCCTGAATCTATATAAAGCCCAAATCATCAACTGATGCCTGAAGTTGAGCGTGCTAAATGAAATAGAACAAGAGTCCAAGTCATGGGAGTGTGATTGTGCTTTGGCCATTATATTTGAATGAATCTTGTTTGTGTTGGAAAAATGTACAAGACCGTGTACTATAAGTGTCTATGAATCCATATTATTAACTTTCTATATTTTGTAATATATTACTCAAGAGTAATGTCAATAAGGTCTCCAAAGAAAAGAAACAAAAACAATTTTAACCCAATTTAAATGAAGAGATTATGTTATGTACGAAAAATAAACGATATAAAAAAGAAATTAAAAAAAAAGAGAAATTAAAAGCAACGAGGGACCTAATTTTCTCTCCCTAAGACATTATCTTGGGAGTTAAATTTATTAATTAATAATATTATTTAACTGAAAAAAGATTTTTATGGTACACTTTTTAATGGAATTAACCTTGTTTCTTATAAATTAAATTATCAAAATAATATAAATTTAAAGAAAATTATGTTAAAAAAATATCAAATTTACACTATGCGCAAACTAAGCTATAATACACTATAAATATAGTATTTGTCTAAGTGATAAAAAAATATTCCATGAATCGAAAAAACAAACTAAAAAATAGACTACGATTCCATTATGTCATTAAATTTTATGATTTTTATTTTTTTAATTAATAAGCTATATACTACGAATAATAATCAAATAAAATAATTTTAATTTTCTTATACCAAATAGATATAGCCATCTGATTTAATAATAACAATCGTTATGTCTATGATTGTTTTGAAGAAATTTAACAATTACGCTATCAACATAAAAAATAAATAAAATTGCATCACTTACCTTATGATCTAATCTATATATATGTATGTACGTGGTTCAATTATTAGAGTAAAGCCTCTTCTTTCTTTGGCATCATTTGTCTGGTTGTAAACCAAACAGAAGGTCATTAATTGCAAACAACTGAATAAAAAATCTGGAAATTGGGTCATTTCTCACAATCTCCTGTAGATATATGTGTAAAGCAACAATTTCTTTTTTTATTTTTTTTATTTTTGGATTTAAAAAATTAAGGATATGGATGACTGACGGATCAATTGTGATTAAGAGGTTAAGAGAAATTGAACTATTTAAAAGTTAAAAGGGTTTAGATCAAAATTAAATTCTTCACATGTTTATCTCTACTTCATTCTACATTTCACTATTCCCTCATGCCGTACTTGATCATTAATTCAGCCTAAATTCTAAAAGAACTTGGATAGAAATTAAAAAAGAAAAAATTGGAGTTGCCAATTTAAATTGAAATTCATGGAAAGATATCCCATCATTCTAGTTTGGCAACATATCTCATCGTAAATTCACGATCTTTTCGTATTTCCTTCAATCTAGTTTTAAGGGGAACCGTTCGGACTTGGGAAGCTCGCTTTGGTATGCAAGTTCCAACCCCAATGTTTGGCCCGCTTGCTGTTTTTGTCGGTTTAATTCTTTTCTTCCTTCTTTTGCAGTCTATGTACTGTTACTTAGTAGCTGCTGCTGTTCTCCTTTCAGTTTGGACCGTTTATGATTTCCTTCATCATTTATTATTTATAAATGGATTAACTCTTGGCTACAATGGCCGTGAAAGGATCAAAAGGGGTGCACGGGCTGAGCAACTGAAGCTTACAATCACACAAGGTTTATTTCATATTCATATTTTAAAGTTTATTTTAAGTTATTTTGTCATATTTTGTTATAGTAAGTCAATAGTTCACTTCACCGAAAACTAAGACAAGCTCATCGGCGGCCATTAACTATTTTAATTTGTAGAAATTGTCAATAAATTTCAATTCATCTAAATAAAACCTCTAAAAAACTACTCAGAATATTTCACTAGCAATATTTAAAATATTTTGCATGTCGCATGTTAAAGAACCAGTTAATTATTGTAAAGATAAAAGAAAATCACATATTTATCAAAATTAAAATACAAAGAAAAGTAAAAAAAATACAAATTATATCCCTTGCATCTATTTTAAATAAATAAAAATTAATCATTTAATTAAATCTCATTAATTTTATTTTTGAATAAAGAAAATTCAAAGTATTCTATTATATGAGATTTTTTATAAGATTTTCCTTAAAAAACAAAAACCTATTTTTATGATTGAAATATGAGAATTCAAATGAAATCTAATTATTTTTAACTAAAAATTTCTACTCTACGTTAAATAATTTGAAATATATCATTCAACATTTACTAGTGTTACTATAGTTAAAAGTGTTATCGTTGTTAATAAGCAATAATGGTAAAAATCGTTGTCATGTGATCAAAATATAAATTAGCCCCCACGGTATAAATTTTAAAAAATTGAGCTTTTGTCATTATTTACGATTGAGCTTGTTTCTTATTCAATTGCACGAAGTGGACAAACGTATCTTCATAATCCACGGTCTGCGCACCTTAGTAAGGGTAAGGTATGAACAAGAAGATGCTAAGAATTCGTTGTCCGACATTCACAAGTCTCTGGTTAGCCAAAAAGTCTTCGTCAACTTTAAAAATATAATATTACGTTAATTAATAGCAGGAAAATTAATGATGCCGTGGGCGAAGTCTAGTGGGCAAGGAAACCGCGTGGTCTACATAATGGTCGTACATATGCGAAACTTGCTTTGATTTTCGAAGTCGAGCTTGTGTCCAATGTCTTTGTTGTCGTCAATGTTAATAATATTGATTATTATTGTCGGTGAAATATTTTAACAGACTTCAGATTATAAGCAAGCTAACCCCTTGTTCCCCTCCCTTCTTCCGTCACGGAAATTCTCTCTAAATTTCTTTGTTGAAGTACTTCAAAATCTTAGACGTTAAGGTTGTCGATGATGCTTCTTCTTTAATCATTATATGTCAGTCTTCTTCATCGTTTTTTGAGTCAAATCTCCATTGATATGTAATAATATTTTCTTTCTTTTAAGTTGTTGAGTTTTATGTTTTTTTTTTCTTATCTTTTTATGTGAAGTTCTCTTCATTTTTTCTCTCTCTTCTTAGTGAATTTCTTTGTTATTGTTGCTGTCCCATTTCTTTAATTAATGATCAGATGTCGAAAAGTGTGGAAGTAGAATGCATTTGTTTTGAATCACCGAACATATTCAAATTATCTGATAATAATAATATTATTTGTCTCTTTCAAATTTTTGTAAGCTGTGTTATTTTTTAAAACTTTTTATTTTGCTTTCTATATTGTAATTACTTTCGCTAATTTTTATACACCCCTTGCAATTATAATTTTCAACTAAGTTCCTTGTAAAATTTTGAATGGGATCATGTATTTAACTTTTATTTTTAATTTTGCTAAATTCCAATAGGATAGATAGATAACTAAAATTTAAAAAAGGCAAGAGTTCTATTGCAACGATCAAGAATAAAGTGTGATGGCAACTCTGCTGTATATCAACAATCTACAGGTGGGAGTGGATCTTCGGGACTTATGTTGGATCTTTCAACAATGGGGAGGATAATCAACGTTGTGATACCGAGGAAGGTGTCCATGAGGGGAACCCGTTTCGGTTTCATCAAATTCAGCAAACTAGTAGGACATACTTGACGCCACCCTGCGACTAAATAGGGAGAGGTTTCTTGGCCACCGATTGGGAGTTCGAGTTGCTTACTTCCCAGTGCCCAAGTCAATGAGCTTATCAGCATGACCAATGCTCGGAGGGCATCCTTTATTGACACGGAAGGAGGGGGTTTCACAATAAGGGAGGAGAAGGTCGTACAGGAACTTAGTGGCGGCTGAAATTGGGAGTGGTCACGACCATCAAATTAGAGTGAAGCTTCAAACTGTGTTGAACGGTGGTTGATTGCCGATCATTTGGTCGTATAACTCCACCAACATGGACAAGGAGAGGCTGTACAGAAGTGTAGTGGGGTCGTTTGTGATCTTGGGGCAATCAAAGCCTTGAAGGAGCGATTGGAGAAGATCAGTTCATTTCCCATCTAAGTAACAATTATAAGTGGCTTGAAATGTTTATTAACCTTTAAATCCAATGAGGTAATGTACGCGGTGATCAAGGATCGAGGAGGGTGGCTACAAGAATGGTATAAGACCTTAGAGCCTTAAATGATTGACCAAGTAAGTTCTGATTGGAGGCTGTGAGCCTCACTGGAAGGTTTGCTATTATAGGCGTGGTCCGGCGACTTTATGGCTCGGCTAAGAGAGATGTGAGGGATGTATTTGGTGATGGACCCAGTGTCAAAGTTAAAGGGGAGGCTCGATTGGTGCTGTTTCATGGTGATGGTGTGAGTGGATGTGGTTCTCCCTCCGGCGGTGGCCGTCGAAATTGATGGGAGATCTTTTGTTTTGAAAGTCAGTTAGGAGCCAGTCATGGGGCCAAGGCATGCGCAGGAAGGGATAAGGTCAGCGGTCTCCATCATAATGCTAGGAATCACCATCACAAACACATAGCTATTAGAAGGAAATTAGATCTTGGTCTTGCCAGGGTTGTTGGCATGAACGCCATGATGTTGGGTGAAGTCAAAGCAGGGCTGACGAGGATTAGAGAGGAGCAAGTCGGGTTGAGTTTAAGGGCAAGCCTAACTCATCAAGTTAGGCTGGGTCCATAAATGAAGCGCAGGGCTGGATCTCTGGTAAGCCTAGCATTGGTAGACCCTAATTGTGAAATATAAGCGGGCTTCATGTTGACGAGCCCTCGTTATGTGGAGCAGACTAGTTCTTTCCCTTTATATAGGCCTAAGCCAAGTCAAGATCATAGGCTGTTCCAGAAGCTTGCGACATACCACCACAACGACCTAGCAGCGATCTCAGATCCTAAGCACATATGAGTGGCAAAAGGGGCTTAGGGCAGGCTTAACATCAGTTGCCCCATGAGTCCAACAAAGGATAATTGGCTGGAGCGAGGAGGGAGTGAAGAAGTAATCAGGTGGGGCACTCTAGAGGTGGCAACAAAGGTCAGTTTAATGTTGAGCAATGAGTGAGACGGTGCCGGTAGGGAGAGGTGGCCAGTGGTGACAAGGTACTGCCTAGATGGGAACACAATGGGGGCAAGCAACATTTTCTCGCTGCCATCTATCGATGTAGCAAAGAGGCTAACATTATTCTTATCCACGGTGACAACAATCTTGAGGAGGAAGATCTTTAAGGGCAGTGGGACAGGGATTCGGAGCTGGTACCACAGACGAGGAGACAAGGCAGATAAACCAGTAAAAAGGAGCATGAGGGTTGGGGCAAATGTGTTGAGGTGCTTAAACACCCTTGACAAGCAGTGTCGTCGGCACAGGAGTTAGAATCAGAGGAGGGGCAACTATCTGACGAGACTATCCAAGTCCATAATGATGTTCTGAGCAAGGAATCACAAAAGGTAATTGAGATGGGAAAATTAATGGACCTCACTGTACACGAAGATGAGAGGGTAGTCAAGCACAAGCTAGTGTTGCTCGAAGCAGAAGACGGGAGCTGTTAATACTGTCTTTTGCAGGAGATAGGTTTAGGGTTGAATTTTTTCATATGATTTTATACTCTATAAATGATAGGGAGTTAGGGAAATCCATTAAGGACAAAGCAGTCCAAAGATGGGTTCGTCGGGTGAACTCAAATATTCTATTTGTACAAGAGTCATAATTATGTAATTTATTAGAGTTTGTCATGAGAGAGATATGGCATGGTCCGGATATTAAGATCGAGGTAATTGAATCGATGGGAGCGACAAGGAGTTTAGCAATGTTTTGGAAAGATTCAGTGTTCCATTTGCAGACTAAGTTGTTGACACGTAGGTTTATGGTAATGGTGGGAGAGATGATGCCTTTTGGAAAAAAAGTGGTGTTGGTTAACGTTTACACTCTGAATTGCCACACCGAACAGCGGGACCTTGGGAGGAATTGAGAGATTTGAGGAAGTGCTTTTTGGGATAGTGGTGTATAGGGGAACTTCAATACGGTAATGGTAGAAGATTAATGGGTAAGGGTCTCTGACAATTGTCAAGTAATCCCACATGAGTCTTATTGATTTACCTTTGCAGGGGTAGCATTACACTTGGTCTAATTATCGAGAGCATCCAATGATGAGTTAGTTGATCGATTTTTGTTTAAGATAGATTGGTTAGTGGTCGTACCAAAGTTCAAGCAATGAGGTATTGCAATTTACATCAATGATCATTTTGGAATTTATATACGGACTGAAGAATGCTAGTGGATTCAAAACCATTTTGGTACTTTAATCATTGAGGTGATGATCTAGCAATTAGTAAATGTATTTAGGAGATCTAGGCACATTAGTAGAGCAAAGAACACTTGGGTTGTATTGTTGGAATATACCTTATATTCTAGTTGAGTTAGAATTACTCTTCTGTCTCTTGTCTTATATCCTTATATATATAGACATATTAGGATTATGAAAGTGGTGAGAGAGAGGAGAGCCGCACTCTTTGTTTTCTGTAACACACTCTCTCTGATAATAAGAGTATTCACTCTATCTTTTCCGTGGATGTAGGTCACATCGACCGAACCACATAAAATTTTAGTGTTTCTTCTTCGTTTTATTACTTCCGTGTTATTTTTGGTAACAAACTGATACCCCACCAAATTACCACCGCCGACTCACCGAAAAAAAAAAACAGCCTCTCTCCTCCTCCTCAGCCACCACCGCAAGCTGTCCCTGTCAATGCCACCGACGAGCCCACCAAAATTGAAAGCAGCCTCTCTCCTCCTCGGGAGAGAGAGAGAATTGGAAAGCTTTTTCGTTTGGATCTCTCTCGCAGATCTGAGACCATCCGTCTTCTCCCCCTCACCGGCAAGCCCTGTCCCACAGCCCAGCGACCAACGCACATCCCACACAGAGAGAGAAACCCCGTCGCACAACCCACACGAAGAGAGAGAGACCCGAACCAGGCTGGCACACATCCCACACCGTCTTGCCCAAGCGCTTCAACGCCCAGTGGCCGGCGCACCGGATCCCCGCCATACCGATCTGGGTCTCCCACTACCGGTTTCGTCTCCACAGCTGTTGAACCCCCGAGAAAGACCAGCGGCGTGCCTTACGAAACCGCACGGCTCTTCCACTCCCGGTTCAGTTACGCATTCCCTGTCACTGCAGGTCCCAAGTTTGTTCGGCTCTCACAGATCGGAAAGAAACAGATTGGCTACAACAACGTGACAGAGGGCTAGATCCGACAGAAGAGTGAACAGATCGAGCTGCTATCTTTTTCGTCTTGTCGGCGGCAACGGGTCGGGCACTGTAGCGTCGAATGGGTCAAGCACTGTAGCGGTAATGGGTCAGGCACCGGCGGCAACGATCGGTTGTACTTAGGTAATTTTATTAATTTGGGCCATCAATTTGTATTCTTCAATTTTCGTTTTGGGTGTTTTATTGCAATGGCTTCTTCATCTTCATCAACGGTAAAGTCTGAAATTGAGAAGTTCGATGGAAACACAAATTTTGCACTGTGGCAAGTTAAAATGATGACAATTCTAACGCAAGAAAGTACAAAAAGGGTCCTACTTCGCAAGGAGAAAAAACCAGAGTCAATGTTCGATGCAAATTGGGATGACATAGATGATAGAGCTCTATCCTCAATTCAACTCAGTTTGGGAAATGAAGTTTTGAGAGAAATCCTCGGTGAAAGAACAGCAACTAGTGCGTGGCTAAAAGTGGAAAGTCTATACATGACAAAATCTTTGACTAACAGGCTCCAATTAAAGCAACGCCTTTACACTCTTCGTATGTCAAAAGGTACTTCTTTGAAATCACATATTGGAGAGTTTAGTTCAATTGTTACTGATTTGAGTAAGATTGACGTTCATATTGACAATGAGGATCAAGCTTTATTGCTATTGTGTTCTTTGCCTCCTTCATACAAGCACTTTCGAGATACTATGATTTATAGCAAGGAAGATATTTCCCTTGAGAATGTTAAGACTAATTTGCAGGCCAAGGAAAAAATTGATAGTAGTTTGACATTTTTTGAGACATCAGATCAGAGTGTTGGTTTGATCATTGATCAAGGAAGATCAAAGGAGAGAGGTTGAAGTTCAGGAAAATCAAGATCGAAATCAAGGCACAAGAATTTGACATGCAATTATTGCAAGAAGAAAGGGCACATCAAGTCTGATTGTTACAAGTTGAAAAACAAGCAGAAAGTAAGTGATAGTAATCAGAAGAACCATCCACCAGGAGAAGCTCATGTAGCAGCAAATTAGAGTGATGATCTGCTTTGTGTCACTTAAGGCCAAGGCAGATTTCAGGATACCTGGATCATGGACACTGGAGCCTCGCAACATATGACTCCTAATAGAGAATGGTTTACCACTTACAAGCCAATCAATGGTGGTGTTCTGTTAGGTAATGATCACGTATGTAAGGTTGCTGGGATTGGTACAATGCAGATCAAGATGCATGACGGTGTCATTAGGACCTTGTCTGAGGTCAAACATATTCCAGATTTGACGAAGAATCTTATCTCCTTGAGCACTCTTGAGAAGAATGGCTGCAAGATTGGGTGTAAAGGTGGAGTTCTGAAGGTTTCCAGAGGTGCTCTTGTATTGATGAAGGCTACCAGAATTGGCACATTGTATTTCTTGCATGGTTCGATAGTCACAGACTCAACTGCAGTTTCTACTTCAGTTTCAGATTCAGACGTGACAAAGTTGTGGCACATGCGGCTGGGACACATGAGTGATAGAGGTATGGCTACTTTGTGTAAGAGAGGTCTTTTGTGTGGTCAGAACACAGTAAAAATAGAATTTTGTGAGCATTGTGTTTTTGGGAAGCAGAAGAGGTTGAGCTTTAGTACAACCATCCATAAAACAAAAGGAACATTGGACTACATCCATTCAAATCTTTGGGGTCCTTCTCAGGTTCTCTCTAAAGGCATGGGTGCTGCTTATATGCTCACTTTCATTGATGATTTTTCTCGCAAAGTTTAGGTCTATTTCTTGAAACAAAAAAGTCAAGTGTTTGGAACCTTTAAGCAGTGGAAAACTTTACTTGAAAAGCAGACTGGGAAGCAGATTAAGAAGCTGAGAACAGATAATGGCCTTGAATTTTGCAATAACGAATTCAATGAGTTTTGCAAAATTGAAGGCATTGTTCGACATCGCACAGTTGTAAAAACTCCACAGCAGAATGGAGTTGCAGAACGCATGAACAGGACTTTGATAGAGAAAGCTAAATGTCTGTTATCCAATGCAGGTTTGGGCAAGGAGTTTTGGGCAAAAGCAGTTAATACAGCTTGTTGGTTGGTAAATCGATCTCCTTGTACTTTCATTGAGTGTAAGACACCTGAAGAGGTATGGCTATGCAAACCTGCAGATTATTCTGATTTGAAGATATTTGGCTGTCCTGCTTATGCTCATGTTAATGATGGAAAGCTTAAACCGAGGGCTAAGAAATGCATTTTCCTTGGCTATGCTTCTGGTGTGAAAGGTTATAAGTTGTGGTGTCCAGACCCTAAATCTCCAAAATTTCTCATCAGCAGAGACGTGACATTTGATGAATCCGCTATGTTGCATCCAAAAGAGGAAGTCTTAAGGCCAAACAATGATAATAGTGGGAGTTCCACACAGCAGGTGGAGTTTGAAAGTGATATTCCTTCTAAGTCAGGTCAACAGATTCGGGTTGGCACTGCAGCAACAGACGAGGATGCTCTAAATACTTAACAAGCACAGCCGTACAGTATCGCCAAAGACAGACCCAGAAGGACTATCAAGCCACTAGTCAGGTTTTAATACTCAGATTTTGCTTATTGTTTGGCAGTAGCAGAAGAGGTGAAGTACAATGAACCTAGAAACTACTCAAAGGCTGTCACTTGTGTCAAATCTTCCCAATGGAGTATTGCTATGACCGAGGAAATTGAGTCCCTACATAAGAATCAGACTTGGGACTTAGTGAAACTTCCCAGAGATAAGAAGACTATTGGCTGCAAATGGATCTTCAAGAAAAAGGAGGAAATCCCAGGAGTTGAGGATGCAAGGTACAAGGCACATTTAGTTGCAAAGGGCTATAGCCAGAAAGAAGGGATTGACTTCAATGAGGTGTTTTCTCCAGTTGTGAAGCACACTTCCATTCATGTGCTTCTAGCTATGGTTGCTATGTATGATATGGAACTGGAGTAGCTTGATGTCAAGACAGCTTTTTTACATGGCGATCTTGAGGAAGTCATTTATATGGATCAACCCGAGGGTTTCCAGATTGAAAGCAAGAAGGATCATGTTTGTAGGTTGAAGAAATCTCTATATGGTTTAAAGCAGTCTCCTAGACAATGGTATAAGAAGTTTGACAGCTTTATGGTTGGTCATGGTTACTTAAGGAGTGAGTATGACAGTTGTGTCTACCATAGGAAGCTTTGTGATGGATCATTTGTCTATTTGCTACTATATGTAGATGATATTCTTGTTGCCTCTACAAGAAAATCTGAGATCAATAGTTTGAAGAAGCTACTTGGTAGAGATTTCGAGATGAAAGATTTGGGGGCTGCAAAGAGGATTTTGGGCATGGAGATCACCAGAGACAGGAAAGCAGGAGAGTTGCGCCTTTTACAGAAAAGGTACATCGAAAAGGTTCTTGATCGTTTTGGGATGATGAGTTGCAAACCGGTAAGTACTTCTTTGGCATCACACTTCAGATTTTCAGCCTCTTTGTCACCCAATAGCCTAGAGGAGGAGGAATATATGTCACGTGTTCCATACTCTAATGCAGTGGGCAGTGTTATGTATGCTATGGTTTGCACTCGTCCAGATATTTCACAAGCAATCAGTGTGGTCAGTAGATTTATGGCTAATCTTGGGAAAACACATTGGCCAGCAGTTAAATGGATACCTTGGTATCTTAGAGGCACTACAGATGTAGGACTGATGTTCAGCAGAGGCAGTAGGTTGTTTACTGGTTTTGTGAATTTTGACTATGCAGGTGACCTTGATAGAAGAAGATCAACAAATGGTTATGTTTTCACTCTTTCAGGCAGTGTCATTTGTTGGAATGCAACATTGCAATCAACAGTTGCTCTTTCCACCACTGAAGCTGAGTACATGGCAATAGCAGAAGCAGTCAAGGAAGCTATTTGGTTGAAAGGTTTGGTCACTGATTTAGGTTTATCATAGGAAAGTACCACCGTATTCTGTGACAGTCAGAGTGCTATACACTTGACCAAAAATCAAGTGTATCATGAGAGGACCAAACACATTGATGTCAAATACCATTTCTTGCGAAATGTTATATCTCAAGGTTTGATTACAGTGAAAAAGGTCGCTACTACAGACAATCCAGCTGACATGTTGACGAAACCAGTTTTAACTAGCAAGTTCAAGCATTGCTTGGAGTTGATTGGTGTTCGTTTTGATTGACTGGCCCTAAGGGACCATTTGGAGGAGAGACAAAAGGATTCTATTTTGTTGTGTATTTTGAAAATACAATGCAAGGTAGAGATTTGTTAGAATATACCTTGTATTCTAGTTAAGTTAGAATTACTTTTCTTTCTCTTGTCTTATATCCTTATATATATAGGCATATTAGGATTATGAAAGTGGTGAGAGAGAGGAGAGTCGCACTCTTTGTTTCCTGTAACACACTCTCTCTAGTAATAAAAGTATTCCCTCTGTCTTTCCCGTGGATGTAGGTCACATCGACCGAACCACGTAAAATTCTGATGTTATTTTCTTCTTTGTTTTATTACTTTCGTGTTATTTTCGGTAACATATATTTTAGGTAAGAACTAACTAGGGGCTGGCTGCTGGTAAATGAGTACCTCAAATTGATTAGTGGCGAGGGGAGTCCCCACGTGAGTAACACTATATATAGGCCAATGCAGGAATTAGTTAACCACTTTTTTCTTCATTATACTCCAATTTGAGCTGTGTTGTGTAAATGTTTGGGTTGGTGAGGGCTATCGTAGGTTGCCTTGAGTTCGCTAGTTCAAGCATGCAATTCATGACACGATTTGAGTCACGGCTACTAAAAATTAAGAAAGATATGGTTGATAAGATTTTATGCGATCGTATCGTTCATTTGGTTGGTCCAAAATAAGGGTTATTTCGTAGGTAAATCTTTTATTGGAGACCAACTTTGTGACCTAATGTGCACTTGAATATGGTGGTGAGTAAAAGCCAAATGGGCAACAAACTCTTACTTATGCAATGATTTTCTATTGAACCTCAGTGATATCCGACTTAGACAGTTTAGTCGACATTGCTCCCCTAGTATGGCATGGGAGGCACCTTGGGAGGGTACACTTAAATTTAATACTGACACGACTATGAAAAGTACACAAAGGGTGGTTGGTATAAAAGGAGTACAATGGGGGGTTACAAGGATGCTGATTTGCCTCTTCTCTAAAGCAGTTATCACGTCAAGCATCAATGAAGTGGAACTTCTAGTGATCTAGGAGACTCTGAGATTGTGAGCTCAATGAAAGGATGCTGGTCAAATTCTGCTAATCATTAAAAGTAACACGTGCATAATAATTGCATGGATTAATAGTATAGGTAAAAGACCCTAAAATCTTATGTTAGTGCTGCACAACACCGGTGATGGTGCAAAGGGCCGGGTTTCCTTCGTCTTCTAACCACGGGAATGCAACTTTTTTACCGACGGAATGGGAAAGGAAGGCTTAGGTAGGCCCACATAATTTCTTTCATAAGTATAAAAGTCTAGCTCAGGTGTCGGGGCTTAGCTAGATGGGTGGGATGTATTAGATTTGGCCTTGGGGGAGGATATTCTTTTAGATTGTGACTCTCGGGAGGCTACAATTTTTTGTAGTTGTATAAATCTTATTTTTGCTTAGGGCCTTCTTGAATACTTGAGGTTATTACTTTTTTATTCAAAATTTTTGCATGTCTTTTATAAGGTGACTTTTAATTAATACACACATTATCTTATCTTTTAGAAAAAGTTTTTACTGAATTCCAGCCCACCACAAGAAGAATTATAACAAGCATAATTTTAATTTAGTAGGGGGAGGAGTTGAAGAGGTACGGTGCCTGCTGAGCTCAAAGTGACAATAGTAGATGGGAGTAGTGTGACAGTTGCGGTTGTGCTCAATAGCATACGGAAGGGAACAAATCCAAGTGCTCTGTACAGGGGGCTTGACTACAGTTGCCCACTTTGTTATCTTAGCTTCATTTCATAGGGGAATCCAGGTAATTAATTTTGAATGCCCATCAACTTTATATCCTGTTATAATTTCATCTTCCAAAGGCCTTAGCTAACTTGAGTTGGTATCTTATTGATTTCAATTAGGCATCTATCCCACATAGGGATGATTATGAGAAGCTTAAGAAGTCGTTGGGCACCAATTCTCATGGTAATTTGATACCTTCCGAAGGTTATTCTGACTGCCAAGGTAATTAACTAAACAATTTCCCCCTTTGATTTTTTATTTCCCTTTATTAATTTATGAAATTATGAAAAATATTTTCTCGCCCCAATTCCTTGAAGGCGTTCATTTTGGGGGTCTCAAACCCATAAAATCAATTCTCCAAATGCTTTCAGGTATGCCCGAGTTCATGTAAAACAACACTACTCTGGAAGTTAATAGGTATACCAGTCCGTCGTGACATCTATAAATAAGATGTATCGCTTACCATTAAGTAAATTATGGCTGGTGGGTGATAAATGCACGGAAGAGAACCGAAAGAAGGCAACAAAAGGAACATTGTTTATTTCCTTCTCGCAATTCCCACCAAAGAAATTGCGCAAATACTGCCATTGCCACAGCACCCCAGCAATGTTAGCTCCCTCATCTCTGGAGAAAATGGACCCTTGTGCAGTGTGTTTGTCATTTGCGCATTTTGATCTTCCCATTACGTATTCTTCTTGGCTAAGATTGATAAATATCGTTCATAAAAGATTAAAAAGGAGCCGACCTGTTTTTATTGGTCAACAATCATATGAAAACATGTGCTCAAGCAATTTATTTTAATTGTGATTAATCAATTGCAATTCGTGTATGGCCGAATTGGCTTTCAAGAAGAGTGAGATGAGTAGATGGCGTGCAACTGGAATAGTGCAAGCCTTAGAAGGACTACATGTGCACGCATGCGGCTATTCCATGTCCTCCAACATTGACCAGATTTGGCAAGCAAGTTTTCAACATGGATTCGAGCCTCTGATGTCCCCAACTCCATCAAATTTCTAATTTACAAACCCACTTAATATCATGCCTTGGAAGCTTCTATTGCTGCTTTATCCTATAGATGGCATTACCTTTAGAATTATCCTGCCACTATATGCTATTCTGAGCCATGCTAAAGAAGGGTTTTTTTGTTATTTTTGTTTTTATTAAGAAAAAAAAGAATTACAAATGAAATTTCAGAATTTAATATATAATCTTGATCTTAATACAAAAAATGACAAATATATTATATAGTGACATAATGGACTTGCTTCTTTTTGGATTGACTAAAGCTCAAAATTTAAACAGGACCCGATTACCCCGAACGAAAATAGAGATGGTTTTTTTAATAAAAAAAGAAAATTATAATTATAAAAAAGAAAAAAAATTACAAGATTATTAAAATTAAAATAAAAAAAAAGAACAAAATTAAAAAATTATTTTCATGTTCATGAGAATATTTTGACTTTTTTTTTCTTTTCTACAAATTTTAATTCTTCTTTGATCACATTATTGATCAATATCATATAAACTTGTTCATAATTACATTTAAGGCAAAAATTAAGGATTCACCCTTTTTACTACTACTACTACTAATAATAATAATAATAATAATAATAATAATAATAATAATAGTAGGTTAGGTTGCATCTATTTTCTTGAGTAAAGTAGGGGGCAATTGCGCAGGCTGCATCCACACCACATTCATTGTCTCGCTTTCGAATGCAAAAGGGGGTAACAGGTTTTCATATATCTTCTTGCTCTCAGTAGGTTACATCCGTTGGAGTCAAAATTCTAATTGGAGGAGGGGAGCATCTTTTACCAAAACTTACGTCTATGATAAGCAACTCTTTGTGGCCACTCCTTTTTTTTGTTTTTTTTCTTTTTTCGTCACAAAAATCTTCTCCCTCTCTCTCTCTCTCTCTCTCTCGCTTCTATTGCCTTGTTGTTGTCAGGTTACGTAAGCTTTGTCTGTGTAAACAAAAAAAAAGAATCTTTTTCTCCTTAATGCTATTACGTTATTAATTTTTAATCACTAATAATAAAGATTCAAATCCTTAATATTAATTTGTAAATTCTTAATATTACAATAATAAAATTCATCACATATTCTTTTTGTCTATAATTTTATAATTTCTTTTCAAATTCTTAAAAATTTTATTATTTATTTTAAATAATTATTATTGTATTTTTTTCTTTTTAAACTTATTAATTTTATTGTTTCTATTTATTTTTTCACTAATTATTTTTCCTTATTCTCTTACTTTGAAGAAAAATCAAAATATATCTATTTATTCAGTTAAGTTTTTATCAAAAAAGTAAAAAAAAAATTAATCTGCACATTATATTTATATTAAAAATTTTAATAAATTTTTAATTACATAAAAAAATATAATGTATTAATATTATAATTTTAAATAAAAAAATAATAATAAATTAAAATTAACAATTAAAAAAATTTAATTGTAACTAAATTTATTACCTACCATCTGCAAAAAAATTATTTCTGCCCTTGTCAGCTATTAACTTTTCCTTTAAGACCTAATGGCTTGTACTAACGCACACTTCTTAGGCTAGTTTCCTGCGTAGTGTGCAGTGACCAAGGCATTAGAAAAAGATAAATTTTATGATGATGACGTGGACGAAGACTTGGTGGGCAAGGAAACCGCGTGGCGGGCGATGTGATCACCGACTTTATGTTATAAGCAAAGCTACCCCTTTGTTCCATTTCCTTCTCCCATCACATAAATTCTCTCTAAATTTTACTCTTGAAGCACTCTTTGATTTCAGTTGTTTTGCTGTTACTACCTACCTACAGTCACTATTGTGACTTCAAAAAATCTTGAAGGCAAGTTCGGCGGTCACACAGCTGTTGACGATACTTCTTCTTTAATCGTTAGATATCAATTAATTTTTTTATTATTTTTTTCATAATTTTTTGAATCAAATCTCCATTTAGTTGTTATTGGTGTTTAGTATTTAAGTTTTATATTTTGATGAATAATCTTAGTAAGTTCAATTTCTCTTTATCCTTTCTTCCATTTACATTTTTTCTTACTAAATAATAATTTATGATCATTTGATCTATTAATTATTATTTTTTTAATATTACAAGAATTCTCTCTCTGCGTATATATCTGCATATCTGCATTCTGAATTTCTTTGTTACTGCTGCTATTTCTTTGATTAGTGACCCTAATCCTAAATCTCACATCTCGTGGAAGACTTCGTATACTAGTTATCAAACAACCTCCAAGTTCTTGGATAATAATAATATTATTTACCTTCTTCGAGTTCTTTCGTAAGTTTTTTTTTTTTTTTTGCTTTTTTATAAAAATTATTATCACTTATTAGGACTTTTATGTAAATTTCTTATAAAATTTCAAACAAAGATCATATATTTAATTTTATTTCTAATTTTACTATATTTCCGTTCCACCACAAGAAGAATTATAAAAAGAGAATTTTTATTGAAATATATATTTTTATCTAATTTAATATTCTAAACTTTAAAAATAATAAAATAAATATAAAGTTGAAGAAGATAATATGATAAATTAAAATTTTCTTCTAAATTCAAATTTCTCTTTTGTTTCTCTTACAATTATTATTATTACTAATATTACTACTACAAAGTTTTAAACTTTCTTTTAAATGATTAATAAGTGTTAATTTTTTATAAAATAATTATATATTTATTTATTTATTTTAAAGATTAGATTAAAAAATTTTAAATTATTTTGTTCATTACTTATTTAAAACACACAAGAATTCTAATTTCTAATTAATAATAATAATAATACTATTGGTGAATATTTTTTAAATAAATTATTACATATTTTTTAACTTTTTTTTCTTTCTTCCATTATCGATAAGTTATCCAAAGTTGTTTGATATACTCTCATAATTACTGCTACATTAGCATCTTAAATTAAGACTTATGGTGAAGTTGTTGCTTTCTTGATCTATTAAAGTTTGGATATTATAATCAGAAGTCTTATTCTTTGCTTCAAGTTCATGTAAGTTTAATTTCTTTTTTTTGAATTTAATTTTATTATTTTTATTTATTTTTTATTTTTATCAATTATTTCCACTTCTTCAATCACCTTTATGAATAATCAAAATATATTTATTTTTCTAGTTAAATTTTTATCAAATAAAAATAAAAAATTTAAACTATACATTATATTTTTATTTTAATATTTTAAATAAATTTTTAATTACATAAAAAATATAACATATTAATACTAAAATTTAAAATAAAAAATAATAACAAATTAAAAATAATTATCAAAAAATGATTAAACTGTTAATTTTATATATTAGTTAAATAAAATATTGATAAACTAATAAAAATATGCTGTTATGTCTATTTGAGTTTTAAAATTAGTCACTAATATTAGTTAAAATTTAAATTTATTTTTAAATTTTTAAATTAATTATAAATTTTTAGATTTGATTCTATTTCTATCCTTTTTTGATAAAATTTTTTTAAATTATTAAACATATAATTTTACTTAACAAAAACAATATGAAAAAAATACTCAAATACATTTAAAAAACTTAAATACCTCCTATATGTATTTATCTTAATTTCTTTCCTTTTTTCAAACAAATAGAAACCTGATAAGCCTAATTTCCCTATTTTCCCACATGCACGATCAATAACGTAGATTATGGGAGCAGACTTTACTTTTTTCCCAAATGATTGCTTTGCCATTTAAAATCCAAGTTATCAGCCTAGGGTTGTTGCCATATCTCCAAAGCAAGCTTCCATTTCGCCGCAATATTAGCATCAATATGCATATGGCCATATTTTGGTATTTTCTGGGTATATTTGGGCATTTCTATACGATTTTCATTTGTTCAAATTAGGTATTTAACAATTCGATCAATTTTATTAAAAAAAAAAGAGAGAGAGATAGATAGAACCAAATCTAAAATTTTATAAATTTAGTTTAATTTTGATATAGATGAAAAATAACAATAAAACTAAATTAGGTTAAATATAAATTTAAGTTGTGAACGTTATACATTTTGTTAAATTAAAATTTAATTGTAATTATTATTCAATTTAATATATATTTTTTAATAATAATAATAAGATTAATCCCTATCTATCTTTTATATGTTTCATCATATATTTATTTGTTTTTTATTAATTATTTAAAAAAATATTTTATTCATATTTTATTTAATTTTATTAGTATTTTTTGTTATTATTATTAATTTAATTATTATTTTGATTCTACAGGTCAAAAAAAAAAATATTTCCATTTATGGAACATTCAGAAAAAATTCACATATTTTTGTTATTAACAGTGAGTTAAAGGAAAATTCAACCTCTTATTTTATTCATTCACGACCAACTTCTTACCTCTTTCTTTTTAATGGGCTTCCTTTCTCTTCTTCTTGATTTCTATTGCTTCTAATTTCACTTCCACTCTTTTGATTTGCTTTTTGTTGAAGAGAGGAAAGTCATTCATACATACACATATACATCATGGCTGGAGCGCTGGTTGGTGGGGCATTTCTCTCAGCCACCCTACAGGTTTTATTCGATCGGATCGCGTCTCGGCCAGTATTGGACTTCTTCATGGGCCAAACACTCAGTGATAAGCTACTGAAGGAACTAAAGACCAAAATGATCACTATCAACAAAGTTGTTGATGATGCAGATGATAGACAGCACACTGACCCTTACGTGAAGCAATGGCTTGCTGAGGTTAAAGATGTTGTCTACGACGCTGAAGACCTCTTGGATGAGGTTGCTTCTGAATTTCGGCCATTGGAGATTGAAGCTGAATCTCAAACCCTTCCGGGGAAGGTGCAAGATTCTGCATCCTCTCATAATGCCGGAAAAAATGAAAAGCTGAAGGAAATCCTTAGAGAACTTAAATATTTAGTTAAACAGAAGACTGCCCTTGGTTTGATAGATGGTACCAGAGGAAAACCATCATATCAAAGAACACCGACGACCTCGATTGCCGATGAATCTGTTATTTATGGCAGGGATGCTGACAAGGATGCCATAATAAAATGGATGCTATCCGATGATCTAAACAACAGTAACCCCGATGTGCTTCCCATTGTGGGCCTTGGCGGCTTGGGAAAAACCACACTTGCTCAGCATGTCTTCAATGACAAAGACAGAGTGGCAGATTGTTTTGATGAGAAGGCCTGGGTTTGTGTCTCACAAGAATTCAATGTTTCTCAGGTTACTAAAGATATTCTTGAAGGATTCACTGGGGAACCTCCTAATACCAACAATCTCGATCAACTTCAAAGCCGATTACAGGCCAAATTGAGGGGAAAGAAATTTTTTCTTGTCTTGGACGATTTTTGGAACGAAGAGTATGATGAATGGACAATTTTGAAGAAACCTTTAATGTTCGGAAAAAAAGGAAGTAAGATCCTTGTCACATCACGGAGCCTACGTGTTGCAGATCGCATTAAGACTTCTCCAACTCATCAACTACAGAAATTAAGTCAAGATGATTGCTGGTCGCTGTTTAAAATGCATGCATTCGAGGGGACAGATGTGTCTAGGGCTCATCCGGCCCTTGAACCTATTGGGAGAAAAATAGTAGAAAAGTGTGATGGCTTACCTTTGGCTGCTAAATTACTCGGTGGTGCCTTACGGTCGGAAAGAAATCCTGAGGAATGGATAAAAATATTGGAGAGTCACATGCTGGATGTGCACAATGATAGCATACTTCCAATTCTTAAATTGAGTTATAGATTTCTTCCGTTTCATCTAAAACGGTGCTTTGCCTATTGTGCGGTATTTCCGAAGGATTATAAGTTTCAGAAGGAGCCACTAATTCGCTTATGGATGGCCGAAGGTCTTCTGACCCAGCCTAAAGTGAACGTGGATACAGAAAAGGTGGGTGCAGACTGTTTTGATGATCTTGTCTCGAGGTCCTTTTTTCAACAATCAAGAGAGAGCAAATGTTTTCTTATGCATGATCTTATTAATGACTTGGCTAAATCTATTTTCGGAGAATTTTGCTTCAGATATGGTGTGGATAGGTCATGCGAGATAACTAAGAGGATTCGTCACCTATGGCTTGGTGATGAACAGGTGGACGAAGTGGACAAACGTATTTTCACAATTCAGCATCTGCGCTCCATCTTAGGGCAGGGATGGTATGAACATGAGGAAGATAAGAATTGGTTGCCGACATTAACTCATCTTAGGGTGTTGTCTTTGTGTTGCTTTAAGTTGCCCGATTCAATTGGCAACTTGACGCTTTTGCGCTATTTGGATCTTTCAAGCTCATCATTTAACAGGTTACCCGATTCTGTTGCCACTTTGTGCTACTTAGAAACCTTACGCTTGTGTTATTGCTATCGTCTTACGGAGCTGCCAGCCACAATTTTCAAATTGATCAACTTGTCTCAACTTGATATCAGAGGAATAAGGTTGAGAAAGATGCCGCCACATATGGGCAAACTGAAAAAACTTGGAGAATTGGCTTATTATATTGTGGGAAGGGAAAGTGATTGTAGCATCATAGAGTTGGGGCCACTTCAGAGCTTAGGGGGAGACCTTCGTATAGAGAAACTGAGAAATGTTTCTCAAGTCAAAGAGTCGGAAAAGGCCAATTTGAAGTCTAAGAAGAAGCTCAAGAAGTTAGAGTTGATATGGAATGATGAAGGTAGTGAAGACTCATTGCATGAAAGAAATGTGCTTGAGCAGTTGCGACCACATACCAACATCGAACAAGTTAAAATTTCTGGGTATGCGGGGACGAGATTCTCAGATTGGGTTGGAGATTCTTCTTTCTCAAACATGGTGGAATTAGAGCTTTTAAATTGTAGATATTGCGAGGTCTTACCACCCCTGGGGCAGTTGGGATCCTTAAAGCGCCTGTCAATTATTGGGTTTGATGGAATCACAGTTGTGGAGCCTGAGTTCTACGGGAATAGCAATAAGCCTCCATTTGGATCTCTGGAGAGTCTAAAATTTAAAGGAATGCCACAATGGCAAGAATGGGTTCCTTATTCGAACGCGGACGAGGGTGATAGAGCTACTGCTGCTTTCCCGCTCCTCCAAGTGCTTCAAATTGAAGATTGTCCCAAGCTAAGCAAGACTCTGGCCGCTGACCTGCCTGCTTTGAAAACACTCGAAATTATTTATTGTAGATCACTCGAGAGTTTTCCATTGGATTTGGCCCCGGCGTTAGAGAAACTTAGAATTTTTGGTTGGGTAAACTTGAAATTTCTCTCTGCAACAGCAACAGCCGAGTTCGAGCATTTGGAAACTGTTGAAATCGAAGGGTGTCGCAACCTAAGGGAGATTCAGCTCACTCACCTGCCTCGTTTAAAGACACTCAAAATTTGGGGTTGTAGATCACTCGAGAGTTTTCCATTGGATTTGGCTCCGGCGTTAGAGCATCTTAAAATTACTAGTTGTGAAAACTTGGAATTTCTCTCTGCAGCAGCAGCAACAGCCGAGTTCGAGCATTTAAAAACTATTGAAATCGGAAGGTGTCCTAACCTAAGGGAGATTCAGCTCACTCACCTGCCTTGTTTAAAGACACTCCGAATTTGGGATTGTAGTTCACTCAAGAGTTTTCCATTCAATTTATCCCCGGCGTTAGAGGATCTTCAAATTTCTCATTGTACAAAATTGGAATTTCGCTCCGCAACAGCAGCAGCTGATTTCAAGTATTTAACATCTCTTGTAATCAAAGACTGTCCAACCTAAAAGAGATTCAGCTCACTCACCTGCATTCTCTAATTATCACTTCCGAGGGCACCCCAACGACTCATGATTGTGGCCGATTTGCCCCTAAAGACGCCGGAAACATGGATGGAAGATCCACTTCTGAACTTCCCTAGAACACTTGAAGTAAGATCTCGGAACTCCTCTCATTCGCCCCTAGAGATGGTGGAGCAATTAATGGCTCCTAATTCTATTCCATTGGAACTATGTGCTTTTCTAGTCCTAATATGTAGTGATATGATGAAATTTATAAGCTTCTTCATTTCTTTGATATGTTATGTTCTCATTTCATCCATGCAAGATGCCTTAGGTTTTGCGTTCCCTTTTCAAAATCATTTTAGCATAGAAGAGTTTCCATTTCCATATAGAACTCATTCCCGCATTCATGTCATTAAATTTGGAGCACTTTTTTCCACTAATGCTGTGAATGTGGTTGTATTTGTGTTTGTGTGCAATCACATAGGGCTTCTGGCAGTTTTATGCACATCTACTCAACTCATGTGCTTCTTAATCAGCTGTAGTTTTGGCTAGAAATTGATACAAAAGGAATGTACAAATTTGTTGTTTTAAATATAATAAATTTGTCTATCATTAGTCTCTATGTATAGATATATATTTGGTGAATATAAATTTGCTTTGGTTAATACAAAAAAAAAAGTCTGGCAAGAGAGGTTAGAACCAGAAAATTTAGTCATTGCTTATTGGTAAATGACCCTGTTTTGTTTCACTTCACTTTGAGAAGACTGGATGAAGTATTGAAGTGAACCAATTTGGAGCAGCAAAAATGGTGGTGGTTGGGAAAATTTGGAAAAATATTTTATGTGAAAGGAATTAGGGAAAGTTAAAAGGTCAAAATTGGAGTTGTGGCAGTCGGTGGGCTGGCATTTGTGTGATTAATAAGGACCTTCTTGAAATAGTGATTTAGACAATTTTGTATTTGGATCGCATGAGAATGACTGCACATGGTTGTTTTATTCTTCGTTGTTTGGGTTCACAAGAGGCAATGTTGAGAAAATGTAGCAGCTTTGTTTTAATGGCTCTGCTGCCCTTCTGGTTTGATTGTTGGTCTCTTCCCTCCTATCTTCTTCTCCATCTCTTTCTTTCTTTCATTGCCATGTGTTTTTTCGAGGTGTTTGTGAAACTTATAATTCACTGGGTTTTGGTTTCATATTGTGTTAACTGTGTATGGAACTATGTTTTTTAAGGGTGCATAATATAAAGAAGAATTCTTTGTAGTCAGATTTTGGTACTTCTGAAGAGGATATAGCTCTATTAAACTCTTGGCAGATGGTAATTCCCAACAACGTGTTAGATAGATGTATCATGTCTTTTGGAGTTTTTGGTCTTTTGGGTTCACATCCTTGGTTTGTAGTGTTGGCACTTTGACACCAGTTGAGCTTGCCGGTCGAGCTGGTTGCTTCAGTACATAATATAATTGTTGTCATTTCATTGCTCCTCATTGAGCCTCAGGCTATTCTGCTTCATAATGCTTCAACACAGAACATGATTATTTAACTTGCCGACTACCATCATTTCCCTGTTATCAAATAGTTTAGTGACATTAAACCTTACCCAACGATTCTCTGCAGGTGACTCCTAAAGTACATTTTCAGAAAGACTTGGGGTTGGACAGTTTGGACAATGTGGAGATCGTAATGGCTCTAGAAGAGGAGTTCAAACTGGAAATTCTGGACAAGGAAGCAGGTAAGCTTGATTCTTGTAGTCTTGCTGTCAAGTACATTTATAAACATCCAATGGCTACTTGATTTAGACGTGAGTTTCTCTCCCTGAATTTCATTGTAAGACAAGGAACATCTGCTGTGTGGTCTTGTTTCAAACTTGTTGGATGTTTGTAAAGAACTCGATCCGCATGGTGGGGAGGAAAATAATCTCAATCTGTTTGCTGAGTCAAACAACTTTTTATGCTGTTACTTCATTGAATGTGGTTTCTCGATGCTATTTATGCTGATTGCACTGCTTTTTTGTTCGCGTAAAGGATGCCTGACTACAACTTTTCATGTTGCTTTGTGGGCATGGAAACAATTAAATGTCTGGACCTGTCCAAACATATTATTTTTATGAAGAAATAGGTTTAAAAGATTGGTATTGCTGTTGTAGTTGCTGCATATAAAATTACATGTACTTTCCTACAACAGTTTTAGTTTTGACCTTCAATTTTCCCATTTGGAGGGCAAGGATAATTTTAAATTTTCTCTTTGGTATGATGAAATGTTTGTGTGTTTTTAGCATTTCATTTCGATGCTATTAGACTGCTGTGCCCATTTTCTCATTCAACTAAAGAAGAATTGCAGGTCAATTATGTAATAACAACAATTGCAAGAAAAATGTAGTATTAAATTCCAAGACAAGCTTAATTGGAGGTGCCCTTTACTTTTAGGTTTGCTTCCAGACAAATCAACTACAAGTTTGCAACTTGTTCTTCTTCTGACATATCATTGTCATCCGGTAAATATGAAAACTTGAATCCATATGAAGTCAGTGTTGCTTTCGGCAACAAATGATTCGTAATGCTATTCCTAGAATAGAAAGCACTCTAATTGTCGAATTGTACAATCTTTCACTACTTATACTTTTTAAGTTTTTCGTCTCATTTGTTAAATTGATCTTTCTGGATAATAGAATAAATTAAAAAGATTCCAGTCAAGTGATCAACTACACCACGAGACAAGATTAGTTCGAAATCTCCTCTTTCTTCAAATTTGCTTTCATTTCAAACCAAAAATTGACCCTTTTTTTGTTACTAATCTTCTTTAATTATAATTAATACATGTTAAGACAAATTAATTATTTTGTCATTTGATCAAAATAATTACTTCTGCAACAAATAAATGCCTCAGTTTCAAAACAAACTATTATGAATTTTTACTCTGACTAACCTTCTTATATTAGTTATTCTTATTATATTAGTTATTTTTATTAAAGCAAAGAAATGTACAATATATAATTAACATGTGCAAACTAATAAGTTTTTTGGGATAAATCTTTTGAAATTTTTTAAAATAAGCCTTTTAAAAGTTTTAAAATTTTTGTAATTTTTTTAATGTAATTTAAAATTTTTGTAATTTTTTATATTAATCTTAAATTTTTTAATTTTGTTACAATTTGTGACTTTTTTAGATGACAGATAGTTTATCTATTTAATATAATTAAATACATGACAAAAAATTAATTTAATTAAAAAAATAAAATACAAAACAAAGGTGTATCTTTATTTATTACATTTTGTTAAATCCATAACAAAATAATTTAAAACTAAATTAACTGTCTTTGATCGTTGAGAAATTAAAATATAAAAATGAAGGTAGTAATAGTAACTCTCTTTTTTCTCATAAATCTCTTGTTTTTTCTCTTTTTAAAAAATTGAACTTACCTGTAAAAATTAATAGAGTTAATAATTAATAATTAAAAATTAGTAATTTATAACTCAAAATTAATTGTCAATAATATTTCTTGTTTTAAAGGTTTTTACTATCTAGATCTCTTGTATTTTTTTTTTTATAAAAAGTAATTAAATTATTAAAAATTATATACTAATAGAATAAAAATAATTAATGTTTTGATTATAATGAATTTGAAACAAATTCATGTTTTACCTGGAGTCCGGAGATGGACGGACCATGGCTGCAAATAACAGTATTAGGGACATGCCTTTGCACACAACAGAACGGTGAATAACGGTAGCTCCAACTAGCAGAATGGTGAATATTCAGAAGCAATAACGTTCCAAAGGCACATTCAAGGGGGAAACAAGTTTACAGCATGTAACAAAGGACGCAACATAGAGGTTTATCTCCCAACCAAAAATTCTTCCTCAAGAGCTAAATAAATGAGGCCAAAGATCCCCTATTACAAGGAAGAAACTGATGCTTTCATCTTATGATGCTCATCCCCTGAAATCCTGGAATCATGTAGAGCTTTACTCAACAACAGTTAACAAATCACTGGCTTTGCAAAAGCAATGCCCGGCTTCTGTTCCCAGATCAAGCTGCGTGGATTTTGGAGGTCAGATGAGAATTTTCCATGGAAATAATAAACATGTACAACTAAGAAGAGAACGGTTATTATAGCAGTGGAGCAGGACAAGCATGCAACCAGCTGTACCACTTAATTATCATGAGAAAAATAAAACCTTGGTGGCAACTGTGCATGGCATGTTATTAGTAATTACTGCACATAGATGTGGCAAAATTAGCGTAGACAAGCATTGTCTAAGGCAATTTTGATGTGTAAACAGTAATATCCACTAAAGGATGCATGCAGGGGGGTGCGAGGGGTGGGGGGAGGAGGGCAGCCTGAAACAGGGATAGAAACATGAACTAAAGGAATGTACCTGAAATACTCTACAACATTTACATGGGGCTATGAATCATCTCATCTTACTGTTTCATAACCACAATTAAATTATCAAATAAATAACCACGACATGACAGCTGGGCATGGGCAGGAGACATGGGGTACATGAAATACAGGTTTTCAAATCAGATTAGTGCCCAAACCAATAATAAACAATGCAGGTTGCAAGACAAGGTAATCAGGCCAGAAGAAAATGCTTCATGGCTTGCGTAATTCTGTTTATCTGAAATTGAGCAGTCTGACCAACCAGTGACTCCAGGAAGCTGTTTCTTAAGGCACTACTGGGGTAACAATGTACTCTAAAATTGCACTTCATAAACTGCTTTCATGGTACTATAAACAATCTCCGTTCTACAGGTCCCAAGACTAATGCCCAAACAGGCAATTCAAAAACTCAGAAGAGAGTAAAATAGATGACTTTATTGGGTAGAAATTATGCAGCATAGAGGTTACCAGTTAAATTTACCAAACAACTGCATAAGGAACAAGGAAAGAGAAACTGTTCAATAGGTATTGTATGATGTGTATTGATTCAGAGCAACCCTAAGAGTAACTTACTGACCTCATATGCATTTATGTTGGAGAGAAGGACCTACAAAAGATGTACATACTTCACATAAACGGCTGACAGTATGTGTGACAACTTAAGTGTTGCCATATAATTACATGTCAAAAAAATTAGAGAATGAAAACTGCTATCAATAGCAGCAACATTGGAAGACCCGTACTGAATCAATCAATTATGATTGCTCAACTCTTTCCAGCCTCCACTTGGCCAGCCTCAGCTCCAACGGATGGTACCTACATGAAAAAGAAAAAAATTTGATGGCAGTTCACAGGAGGTTACCAAACATAATTTCCTTTCATAAGGACAAGAACTGGCACAGCACTCACCTCACCCATCAGGTAACGTTCAAATTTAACTGCTGATTTGGGCAGTAAAACTCCACCAGCTGATTTCTGTGGGCAAATCTCCAACTATCAGCATAGCTCAAATTTCAAATTTTGAAGCAAAAGAGAAAAACAACAACAACAGCAAGAAATCATTATAACACAAAGTAATCTTGATGATCTGACTTTCCCCATTTTCTGATCCCGCAACCAAAGCATAGTGCACAAAAAATTAATACGTCAAATATTCATTGGATTGATTGACAGCCACATGATAGAGCTTAGCCTTAGCTAGTAATTTCTCCAAAGAGGGGGAAACAAAAGTGAATGTATATCATCACCATCAAAATCTTGAACAATGAAAAAACAACCACTGAAGCAACAAGTAATCATCTATTTTTTGATTGTGTTTATCCTAGAGGATTTAGCCATATAATTCATATAAATTGACAGTGAAATGCAGATTGTAGAGTTCTTTTAGCTCAAAATTAAATTGAACAACAACTACAAGAGTCAAACTTTCAAAAAGATAGTTCTACAAATTTCATCAAGCTACATGTTCACCAAAACCCAAATTACAATGATTTGGAGGACAGATATGGTTTATACCTCAGGTTGCTCCTCAAGACGAACAAGGACCCTGTCAGCTTGTGGAACAACCTGCAATCTCCCAAAAATTAAAAATGACAAAAGCTTACTCCTACCACCATTTCTAACAAAACCCAAGAAAAGAAGACAACCTTATTAAAAAAAAGAAAAAAAAAAGATCAAAACTTAACATCAACAAGAAAACTGAACTAAACTGCAAAAGATCAAAAGAAACAAACACATAAAAGAAAAGAATCCACCTTTGCAGGTTCCCATTTCTTGGCAGCAGCGTTAATTCTCAGGGAATTTCTCCTCAATCATCCTGCTGCATTACCATTACCTAGAAAACAATCTAGGCTAAATAATAACAATAATAATAAAGAATAAACCAAACAGAACCCCAGACAAAAAAAAAAGAACAAAGGAAAAAAAAAAAAACTAACGCAAAAGTGTAGGTTTAGAGAGAGAAGCATGGAAATGGGTTTTGGGAGAGTAACAAATGTAGAAGCCATGGATGACAAAAACAGGGTTTTGGACTGTTTGTGAGAGAGGCTCGCATTATATCGAAACCCTTTTGGACGCGTGTCTTCCTTGCTGTGTAACTCTAAACGATCGCCTCTGTTATTCTAGCAGTGTTCTTTTTCTCTGCTTTCCAATTTTTTGTCAGTTTTATTATTTAAAAAAAAAATTTAACCATTGTACTCCCCGGAGGTATAAAACGGGGTGTTAAAAAAATTAACAATTTTATTAATTAAATTGAACTAAATTTTTAGTTAATTAAATTAATTTTATAATTAATTAATGGAATTAGTCAAAAATTAAAATTTTCAATTTGATCAAAAATCAAACTAATAGATGCAAATTTTTAGTTGATGGAACTATAATAAATTAAAAATTTTAGTTTAAATTTAATTTTTATTAATTCTTATAGTTAGATTGAGTTAACGGTGAACAATTTAATTGTTTGGTTACTGTTTTAATTAATAAGTCAATAAATGAATTGATAAGTTAATAATTTTTAATATTTTTTAATTATATATATATTTTTTATTTTTTATTTATACCAAACATATAAATTTTGAGTGGTGTGAACTTTCTGTTGTCTTGGAGTTCATATTCTTTTTTTTTAATTATTATTATTAAATTATTCTTTTTTTCAAAATTTTGCAATTGTGACAATTATCAACCAATTTTTCACTGGTGAGTGACAACTTAGTGCACATACTGCGGTAATCAAGAGACAAGAGAGAGAGAAAAAAAAAAACAATGAGAATTGAGGCAGACTAGGTTGTGTGAAATTTTATGCATTCTTAGCAACTTAAGCCACCATGGCTTGCAATTGCAAATCGATTGTAATTGCAATGTTGCCATAGTCAATCCCCGCTCATATTTTTTACCTCAAATGCAAAAATTAAAAGAGTTCCATGTACCACGTCTTGATTGGCTGATTTGGCAAAAGGATGAAAGTTAAAAAGAGAGAGCACCATTTGCCATGGGAACTAAATCTATAGATATGATTGTGAATCACAAGAAAGTTTTGAAAACATGAACCTACGTTTCATCGTTTTCAACTGCCCACCAAGTCGAGCGCTGAAGCTGCACTCGCTGGACCACCACTAAATGTGTTTTTTTTTTTTATTGAAATGGTTATTTTGTGCAATGGTGAGAATACTAAAAGCTTTAAGCCCTCTTACTCTTTATGACAAAAGAGACCCTTATCTCTTTATCTATTCATGATTTGTATCATATGAGATTCTTAAATGATTAGACAAGTCATTAACAAAAATTAATAAAATTTAGTAGTTATCTTGCACCAAAGCCCTTCTATTTCCCTTTTTTTTTGTTAATGATTTATTATTGTTTGGTATAATTATTATATTATTAGTAAGAGCTATTAATTCTATCCTTAAAAACTTCTATATGACTTCTAAACAAAGAATTGGCTTTAAGCTAATGGTCTCCTCCAACGTTTTTACTCACTAAATGGATCAATTAGTCAAATTTTGGACTTTTAAGTAGCACTTTTAAGTAGCTAAAGAATTACAAAAATACTTTTGAGTGCAAATTCTTTAAGTTGAATATTTTAAGAAATGCTATCGTAAGAGGAAGGAAACTCCTTCCTAGAGACTTATTATATAGCATTAGAAATAGCTCGTGTCAAATTCTAGATTAACTTTTGGGTAGCCAATATCCCTTTACTTATCATTGAAAGATATAATATTAAAATATTTCAATTAATAGTGTGAGAATATTTTAAAATAATATTTTTATTAAGGATTTAATTATAATGTAACTCAATTATATTATTGTATTATTAAGAATTATAATTTTAAAATATTAATGGATATATCTAATTTAAGTTACATAGTTATATATATATATATATAATTGATTATTTCTTTTCCTAACACATACAAAAATTTTATCTAATTACAATAAAGGTTAGGAGAGAGAAATCAAGTATTAATTTAAAACAAATTCTTTTATTAAGAAATCTAATAAGTGGTATTAAAGTTTGAATTTAACAATTGATTATTTTTGTATATGAATAATCAAATATATACTAAATTTATGATTATTCTTTAATTAAAAGAAAATAATAATATTTAATGTTTAATCTTGAAGATTGATTAATTTATGTAAAATAATAAAATTTTACATGTTTAATTTGGATTTATGCTAATTGATTCTCTCATTAATCAACTGAAAAATCAGATTATGTGTGTTTAGTTGATTCCTTAAGTATTTTGATCATGGAAGTTCTTAATTGGGTTTAATTACAATTTGGCATTTATGTTATTAAATAAAAAAAAGAAAGTTTTTTATTTTATTGTAATTATGTCGTAAGAAAATTTTCAATTCTTTTTAAGTTCCTTTTAATTGATGTTACATATGTTTATATGTATATATATTTGACATGATGCAATGATTATTAAATTAACTAAATAAATATATTATAATTATAGTTTGTTAATTGTCAAAGTAGCCAAACTAATATGATTAATAGTATGAATAAATAATCATTTACCCATAATTTTAATGAAATACCTATAAATGAAAAATGATTGCATAAATTGATGTTATTGATTAATAGAACCATATGATTCACCCAAAGGTAAGTCATCATCTTATGATTAGTAACATTATTAAGGTATATTAATATTTTTTGCTAAATATATTTATTTAACTAAAGATATCAAATATTTTTGATTAAAAAAATAATTAATTACCTATTAAGTTTTAATATGGTATTTACTTATAATAGTATATTATAATATTTCTTAACGCTCTAATTGTTAATTGAATATGATTTTTGATTAATTATGAGTATTTATGATTATGTAGCAGTTTCTATTTACTCACATGCTTCATTTGTTGTTGTATTTAATAAGTTAAATTTCTTTAAATGGTATGAACAAGTCAATTTCTATTTAGGGGTTATGGATCTTGACTAGGCATTCCTAACAGCCAAGCTTATTACTAATATTGATTCAAACAATGACATACAAAAGTTACATTATAAAGCATGACAATTGAGCAACAAGTTAAGCCTTATATTTCTAAAAATGATTGTTACCAATAACATTTACTTATATTATCGATGTCATGGAGCAAAGAGAGATTTCGAGTATATTACCTATATATTATGGCTTATCCCTATAATTATAAAATGGAAGTCACTTTTAATGATTAATGGAGTTTCACATATATCTCACTATTGACTTTAGAGATTTACTACCTCCCTTATTGCAAGCAGTTCGACTTCATGAATACTAATAGCTCCAATTGCTTGGAGAACATACATATACCTTTTTATTGTTATTGTGTAGCACACTTCCTATACCCACCATTCCAACCACATTGCATTATGACATCCGTGTTAAATTTGTATGTACTTTGAAGTGACAATGGTTAAATTATGCCTTATAAATATTTCTTTTTCTTTTTAATGGGATAGATGCCTTTAAGATTCATTATAAATACATTGAGTGTAAGGTTACATTATAATTATTTTGCTTATGATGACCACCATAACTTGACCTGAATTAGATTATAAATTCTATTAACCGAAAATAGCTTATTTCTAAATATGTTGTTATTTTTCCTTAACTAGATAGCTCATACTATGACATAAAACTCCATCAAACATCTCTCTTAATATGTAAGCCTTTGTTTAAGTCCCACCATATGTTCCATGCATTTTTCATCGATTTTGGGACCACCCACAAAATACCTTACCATTGCAAACATATACATTAGACTACTTATATTTGGGGACAATGAAGAAATAAAGCAAAGTGAGCAGATGATATTATTATTAAGATTCTTACTAAGACATAATTTCTCTTTGACTAGGACACAATCCATAATCAATTATCACCCAAATATCTCTATCTTAGGTAAAACTAACTCCTCCCATATATTTATCATGTGTCATAAAATTATCTAGCACTTATATTTAAGTTATTTTTTATTTTTTTATTAGACATATTTTAATATATTTGAGACTTATCGAATAAATGTTATATCTACTTACTGTGTCTAATATGAGTACAGATCATTTTAAGAGTTTATGGTTCAAAGCTCCTCCACCATCCAAACTTTATTCTCTTTTAGCGTAGGATTTAGATTTCCGTTTTTATTTTTTTCTTAAGACAAAGCATGTTACATCATTTTTTTGTGTTACCAATTCTTACTTTCTTTGTTTTGTTTTTTTTTTTGTATTATTATGCTTATCAATCAAGCCTTTGCTTTCCCTCAGAAAGCAGTTTCTCTACCAAATATAATTTGATCTTTTTATTATTTAGCAACTTAGTCACTTAAGTTAAGTAAGTCAAAATATAAATAAAAATTTTGAATTGTACGTTCGAATTTGACGTTTTCCAAAGGCTTTGAGAGGACAAAATAACCATAGGAAAAGGTAAACTATATTAATGGTCGCTTTACCTTCCTCTAGTTCTCCTGTTGACTGAGTATTCAATAACTTTATTATACATATAAAAATGCAATGAAAAGATTTGCTTGATACAAAAAAAAAAGGATATTAAATAAAATTAAACTATTACTTATTTGATGTTTAAAATCATTAATATTACTATTTTTTTCTAGCATACTTGATTGTGTTTATTCTCTTTGTAGATTTATACAATGAATCTACAGGTCAATTATTAAAATAAAGCGTCAAGGTGTAGTGCAAAGCCATAAGCAAAGATTTAAATTTTTGGAAAGCTTAATGGACACAAGAAATAAAAGCAATAATAATAGACATTGAGCTAAAAATTTATTAAATAATATTAAAGTAATATTTAATTTTACGTATAGTGTATCAGGAAACTTCAATATTTTTGTGGATTATTCTTTTTTATATCATCTACTAGAAAGTAAACTTGCCTACCTTATAACTAAGGTGATTTGCCCTACTTCAATTAGAGTTCAAATCCCTATAGTTGTGTCACTCCCTAAAATAAAAAGAAAATTAAGTCAAGCGCTAAGGAGTTGGAGGAAACTCACTCAAACTAGTGGTGAATTCTCTTTATAGAAGAGGTTGAATCAAGAAAGCAATAAGTGACTCTAAGTGAAATTTGCATAAATATCAACTAACATTCTTTATAATGTTTTTTTTTGGTTTAGTTGAAAAGAAATGCCTATCTTATAAAATTACATATTTAACTTTTTATATTAGATATTTACTCTCACTTCATGTAAATTTTTATTTTTTTTAGGATGTGCAACAAAAATTATTTATAATTAATTACTATAGTAATTTGTTATTTGTTTAATTATTTAATGTACACAAGCCATGTGCACAAAATTTTATTTTCACCATTTATATCAGAGAAAAAAGTATTTTTTATTAATTATTAAAATTTTATTTTAATTCAAAAATTATTTATTAATATATCATAAAAGTAAATGTAACTACTCCAAGTTAAAATATTTTTTAATATATATATTTTTTAATGTTTGTCGCCTTTTGACCACTTGAGAGTGATTTTACGTGAAAGGTGATTTATCGTAAAACTTTTTTTTTTTCTTGCCGGCAAAGGCTGGCAAACACTATAACCTGTACAAGCAACGCTGGCAAACACTACATGGCAAACTTTTTTGTTTTTCTTTTTGCCGGCAAAGGCTGGGAGTCAAAATTCCAATTGGAGGGGAAGGGGAGGGGAATGGGAGGGAGAATCTTTTACCCAAACTTACGTCTATGATAAGCAACTCTTTGTGGCCATTCCTTTTTATTTTTTTCGTCACAAAAATCTTCTCGGTCTCTTTCTCTCTCTCTCTCTCTAAATTTGCTAGTAGAATACTCTCTCTCTCTCACTCATGTTTCTATTGCCTTGTTGTTGTCAGGCTACATAAGCTTTGTCAGTATCCTTTTCTTTCCGATAAACAATAATATTACTATTAAGTTATTAATTTTCAATTCCTAATAATATAAATTCAAATTCTTAATATTACAATAATAAAATTTATTACATATCTCTTTTATCTATAATTTTATAATCTCTTTTCAAATTTTTAAAAATTTTATTATTTATTTTAAATAATAATTATTAAATTATTAGTATTGTATTTTTTTTCTTAAATTTATTA
The DNA here is from genome assembly GCA_021533255.1 of Ceriops tagal. NCBI lineage: Eukaryota > Viridiplantae > Streptophyta > Magnoliopsida > Malpighiales > Rhizophoraceae > Ceriops > Ceriops tagal. Next base: position 2,614,016 of record CM038605.1, on the reverse strand, counting down.
AATTTATTATTTTTATTTATTTTTTCACTAATTATTCTCTCCTATTCATTTACTTTTAAAAAAATCAAAATATATCTACTTATTTAGTTAGTATTTTATCAAAAAATACAAAAAAAATTAATCTATACATCATATTTTATATTAAAAATTTTAATAAATTTTTAATTATGTAAAAAAAATATAATACATCAATATTATAATTTAAAATAAATAAATAATAATAAATTAATAATTAAAAAAAATTCACTACAACTAAACTTATTACTAACTCAAACTGTCCCTTCACTCTGGTCAAAAACTAATATCTAATATTAATAACAAATTAGAAGAAAATTGAATGAATTGTTATAATATACGATAACATAATAATAATCAAAATAAAATTTATATTAAATTTTTTAAATAAATATTTAAAAAATTTTGTATCTCAATCTTACTGTATTATTATGTCTCTCGCCAAGGCTAACCCTTGCAGTTAGCAAATGGTTTCCTGAATTATTAATTTTTTAAATAATTATTTTTCTTCATAGCCTTGTCTACTATCAACTTTTTCTTCAAGTCTTAAACCTAATGGTTTATGCTAAAGCACATTTTACGGACTAGTTTCCTGGGAAGTGTTTGGTGACCAAGACATTATATCTGCCGAAAAGGTTGATAAACAAAGGATTATAGATGGAGAAGAGATAAAAATAAAATGAAAATAAGTCTCGTATATTCAATTATTATCACTGATTCGTACACATTTTTATTTAAGAGTTTCACGTAACTTATGCATAAAATTTCAAACGGATATCTAAAGTTACTTTTTGAAAGAAAAACAAAAAAAAAAAAAAATCTAAAGAGAGAACATGGTTTAGCTGCTGTGTCAGTATCACACACGTCGGTGGGGTCAGTGCACATCCCTTTGTCGGAGTATGGTATGATTGATGATTTTTCTTTTTCTTTTTTTTTTTTTATTTTTTATTGGGAACCTTTGTGGGCCTCAGCCTGATGAGGTGCAGCACAAAATTCCAATTGGAGGAGGGCAGAATCTTTCACCAAACTTACGTCTATGATAAAGCAACTCTTAGTGGCCACTCCTTTTTTATAAATATAATATTATAAAATTTTAAATTAAAATAAAATATAAAATTTATAAATTCAAATTTTCCCATCATCATGCCGAAAGTCATTACTAAAAAGAAGCAAACAATCTACAAGAAAGTTATTTCTCTTCACATGGTCCTTGTCGGCTATCAACTTTTCCTTTAAGTCTTAACCTAATGGTTTATACTCACGCACATTTCATAGGCTAGTTTCCTGTGAAGTGTGTAGTGACCAAGACATTACATCTGCCGAAAAGGTTGGTTAACAAAACATTGTGTAGATGGAGAAGAGATAAAAATGAAATGGAAATAGGACTCATATATTCAATTATTATCACTGATTCATACATATCTCTCCTTAAAAGTCCTACGTAATTTTTATATAAAATTCTAAATTGGTATTATATATTTAATTTTTATTTTAAAATTTACTAAATTCTAATCTCACCGTATAAAAAATTACAAAAATAGAAATTTTATGATGAAGAGATGGACGAAGACTTGGTAGTCATGGAAACCGCGTGGCGTACGATATGATCCGGCAGAAATTTGTCTCATTCTCCAGAAGGTGGTGGGAAATTTCCTTAGTTTTAATGGAAGGCTGAGCCTGCGTCCAATTAGTTAAGGTCTTGGTCGTCGTCAACGGTCACACTGTTGATTATTGTTGTCGGTGAAATCTTATAACCGACTTTAGATTATAAGCGAAGCAACCCCTTTGTTCCATTTCCTTCTCCCATCACAGAAATTCTTTCTAAATTTCACTCTTGAAGTACTCTTGCATTTCAATTATTTTGCTGTCACTACTGTAAGTTCAAAAAATCTTTAATGCAAGGTCTGCAATCATACAAGTTGTTGATACTTCTTATTTAATGGTTAGATATTATTTAATTTTTTTATTATTTTTTATTTTTTAATTTTTTAAATTAAATCTTTATTTAATTGTTATTAAGTATTTAAGTTTCATATTTTGATACGAAAGTTTGATTTCTCTTTGTCTTTCTTCCATTTACCTCTCTTCTTGCCAAATCTCTATTAACTATTTTTGCTTTCTGGTATTACAGGATTCTCTCTCTATATGTATATCTGCATTCTAAATTTCTTTGTTATTATTTTTATTTCTTTAATTACTAAATCCTTCTCCTGTATCTCACACTGTGTGGAAGACTTCGTATACTAGTCATCAAACAGCTTCCAAGTTCTTGGATAACAATAATATTATTAATCTCCTTCGATTTCACGTAAGTTTTTTTTTCTTTTTTTTTCTTAATTTTTAGTTTTCTTTATAAAAATTATTATTCTTGATTAGGACTTTCATGTAAATTTCTTATAAAATTTTAAACAATGATCATGTAATTACTTTATTTCTAATTTTACTGCATTTCAGTTTCAAAGAATTATTAAAAGAGAAATTATATTAAAATGTGTATTTTTAATTAATTTAATATTTTAAACTTTAAAAATAATAAAATAAATATCAAGTTGAAGAAAATAATATGATAAATTAAAATTTTCTTCTAAATTCAAACTTTTCCTTTTTTTACTATTATTACTAATATTATAAGTATTAAATTTTAAATTTTTTAAATAATTAAGAAGTGTTAGTTTTTTTATAAAAAATTATATATTTATTTATTTATTTTAAAAATTAAATAAAAAAATTTAAAGTTATTTTATTCATCACTTATTTAAAACATATAAGAATTCTAACTCCTAATTAATGATAATAACAATAATGATATTGATAAATATTTTTTAAACGAATTATTACATATTTTTTATTTTTTCTTTTTTCTTCCATTGCAAAAATTCTCTATTTGTTATCCAAAGTTGTTTAGTACTCTCTCATAATTACTAGTGCCATGTTAGCATCTTAAATTAAAGCCTATGGTAGAATTATTACTTTCTTAATCTATCAAAGTTTAGATATTATAATCATAAGTCTTTTTTTTTCAAGTTTTTGTAAGTTTAATTTCTTTTTATTAAATTTAATTTTATTATTTCTATTTATTTTTTCTTTTTATCAGTTATTTTCACTTGTTTAGTCACTTTTACGAATAATCAAAATACATCTATTTTTTTAGTTAAATTTTCATAAAATAAAAATAAAAAATTTAAACAATACATCATTCTTTATTTTAAAAATTTAAATAAACATTTAATTATATAAATAAATATAAGGTATTAATACTATAATTTAAAATAAAAATAATTATAAAAAAATTTCACTCTAATTTTATATATATATATATATACACACATATATATACACGCATATATATAGACATCTCTTAAACTAATATGTAGAAGTAATAACAAATTACTAAGAAATTGAACAAGAGAGAATTATTTCCCTTGCGCATGCCCCCTGTCGGCCCTTTACTTCTCCTTTTAAGCTTTCACCCAATGGTCTCACATTTTTTGTTTGGTCCCCATGCCAACGCACATCTCTTAAACTAGTTTCCTGTTGAAGTGTGCATAAACCTAAGACTTTAAATCTGTCGAAAAGGTTGGTGGACCAAATATTGTAGACGGAGAAGAGACAAGGATAATATGAAAATAAGCCTCTCACATTAAAAATATTAAAAATTTAAGTAAAAATTATTAAATATACGATAATTATTATATTACGAGATGTACAGTAAATAATATGATTTATAAAATAAGATAAAATAAAGTGTGCTGTGTAATAAAATAAAAAAATATAATAATTATAAAATTTAATAGATATTGTAATAAAAAACATTAAGATTTGTTTAATAGTCTTAATTTCATATAGTTTGTATAAAGATTGACTAACAAGAGGTAGTCTAGTGTTGTAGTCCAATCACTGTAATGATTTTAAAATTATTATCTTTTATAAAGATGAATTATTTTTAAGAAAAAGTAAAGTTATTTAAAAAAAATGAATAAAAAAATAAATTACTCTTGAAAAATAAGTAAAAGTAAAAAAAAAAGAAAGGAAAATCTTTTAACCATAGGCTTGGTTTTTAGTTGAACACAATGCATGTTCCGTAAACTGTGATTATAATTGGGAGCAATCTCTTTGGGCCTCATGATGATTGAGGTAAACAATCTTTAGCAAACTTAGTTTATTATAAGTAACTCTTTGTGGTCACTCCTTCTTCCATCGCAAAAATTTTCTCTGTAAATTTGTTGGTAGAATAAATACTCCCATATTTCAATGGCTTAGTCGTTGCATCTTACAATCACTTCACTACTATAATCAAAACTCTCATCAATTGTCAGGTTTTAAGCTTTGTCTGCGCCATCAAGCTAAAGCCACATAAAAAAAAAAAAAGAAGGCTTTGGCTCTGATCAAGCTAATGCTGTTGCCGCTGACACGCGCTCTCATTCTTTAATCACTAGGCATCCATTCCCGCTGCCCATTTGACGCCAAGTTCTTGTAGTAAGTTTGATTTCCATTTCACTTGTTTTTTTCATTTTGTCAATTATAGTATCATTTATTTATTTTTACTCCTTTCCTTTACATGAAATTGTAATTTTTAATTATTTAATCATCGGTTTGATTCTACAGGTCAAAAAAAAAAAAACGTCCATTAATTGAACATTTTGAAAAAAATTTACATTTTTGTTATGAATTTCTTGCCTCTTTCTTTTTATTGGGCCTCCTTTCTCTTCTTGATTTCTATTGCTTCCAATTTCACTTCCACTCTTTTGATTTGCTTTTGGCTGAAGAGGGGAAAGTCATTCATACATACACCTAATATATATCATGGCTGGAGCGCTGGTTGGTGGGGCATTTCTCTCAGCCGCCCTACAGGTTTTATTCGATCGGATCGCGTCTCCCTCATTATTGGACTTCTTCATGGGCCAAAAACTCGATGTTAAGCTGCTGAAGAAACTGAAGACCAAAATGATCACTATCAACAAAGTTGTTGATGATGCAGATCATAGACAGCACACTAACTCTGAAGTGAAGCAATGGCTTGCTGAGCTTAAAGATGTTGTCTACGAGGCTGAAGACCTCTTGGATGAGGTTGCTTCTGAATTTCAGCGATTGGAGATGGAAGCTGAATCTCAAACCACTACGGGGAAGGTGCAAGATTCTGCATCCTCTCATAATGCCGGAAAAAATGAAAAGCTGGAGGAAATCCTTGGAGAACTTGAATATTTAGTTGAACAAAAGACTGCCCTTGGTTTGATAGATGGTACCGGAGGAAAACCATCATATCAAAGAACACCGACGACCTCGATTGTCGATGAATCTGTTATTTATGGCAGGGATGCTGACAAGGATGCCATAATAAAGTGGGTGCTATCCGATGAGCTAAACAACAGTAACCCCGATGTGCTTCCCATTGTGGGCCTTGGCGGCCTGGGAAAAACCACCCTTGCCCAGCATATCTACAATGACAAAGACCTGGCAGGTTGTTTTGATGAGAAGGCCTGGGTTTGTGTCTCACAAGAATTCAATGTTTCTCAGGTTACTAAAGATATTTTGGAAGGATTCACTGGGAAACCTCCTGATACCAACAATCTCGATCAACTTCAAAGCCGATTACAGGACAAATTGAGGGGAAAGAAATTTTTTCTTGTCTTGGACGATTTTTGGAACGAAGATTATGATGAGTGGAAAAATTTGCAGAAACCTTTAACGGTTGGAAAAAAAGGAAGTAAGATCCTTATCACATCACGGAGCATACGTGTTGCAGATTGCGTCAAGACTTCTCCAGCTCATCAACTACAGAAATTAAGTCAAGATTATTGCTGGTCGCTGTTTAAAATGCATGCATTCGGGGGGACAGATGTGTCTAGGGCTGATCCGACCCTTGAACCGATTGGGAGAAAAATAGTAGAAAAGTGTGATGGCTTACCTTTGGCTGCTAGATTACTCGGTGGTGCCTTACGGTCGGAAAGAAATCCTGAGGAATGGGTAAAAATATTGGGGAGGGACATGTTGGACGTGCACAATAATAGAATATTTCCAATTCTTGAATTGAGTTATAGATTTCTTCCGTTTCATCTAAAACGGTGCTTTGCCTATTGTGCGGTATTTCCCCATGATTATAAGTTTCAGAAGGAGCCACTAATTCGTTTATGGATGGCCGAAGGCCTTCTGACCCAGCCTAAAGTGAACGTGGATATAGAAGAGGTGGCTGCAAACTGTTTTGATGATCTTGTCTCGAGGTCCTTTTTTCAACAATCAAGAGAGAAGAAATGTTTTCTTATGCATGATCTTATTAATGACTTGGCTAAATCTATTTCCGGAGAATTTTGCTTCAGATATGTTGTGGATAGGTCATGCGAGATAACTAAGAGGATTCGTCACCTATGGCTTGGTCGTGAACAGGTGGACGTAGTGGACAAACGTATCTTCACAATCAAGCATCTGCGCACCATGTTATGGCATAGATGGCATGGAGGAGTGGAAGATGAGAATTGGTTGCCGACATTCACACGTCTCAGGGTGTTGTCTCAGCGTTGCTTTAAGTTGCCCGATTCAATTGGCAACTTGACGCTTTTGCGCTATTTGGATCTTTCATACTCATCATTTAGGAGGTTACCCGATTCTGTTGCCAGTTTGTATAATTTAGAAACCTTACTCTTGTATTATTGTGAAAAACTTGTGGAGCTGCCAGCCACAATTTTCAAATTGATCCATTTGTCTCAGCTTGATATCAGAGGAACACGGTTGAGAAAGATGCCGCCACATATGGGTAAACTGAAAAAACTTGGAGAATTGGCTTATTATATTGTGGGAAAGGAAAGTGATTGCAGCATCAAAGAGTTGGGGCCACTTCAGCGCCTGCGGGGAGAACTTTGTATAAAGAAACTGAGAAATGTTTCTCAAGTCTCGGAGGAGGCCAATTTGAAGTCTAAGGGGAAGCTCAAGAAGTTAGAGTTGATATGGAATGATGAGGGTAATGAAGACTCATTGCATGAAAGAAATGTGCTTGAGCAGTTACGGCCACATGCTAACATCGAACAAGTTAAAATTTCTGGGTATGCGGGGACGAGATTCTCAGATTGGGTTGGAGATTCTTCTTTCTCAAACATGGTGGAATTAAAGCTTTTAAATTGTAGATATTGCGAGGTCTTACCACCCCTGGAGCAGTTGGGATCCTTAAAGCGCCTGTCAATTATTGGGTTTGATGGAATCACAGTTGTGGAGCCTGAGTTCTGCAGGAATAGCAATAAGCCTCCATTTGGATCTCTGGAGAGTCTAAAATTTAAAGGAATGCCACAATGGCAAGAATGGATTCCTTATTCGAACGCGGACGAGGGTGATAGAGCTACTGCTGCTTTCCCGCTCCTCCAAGTGCTTCAAATTGAAGACTGTCCCAAGCTAAGGAAGACTTTGCCCGCTGAGCTGCCTTCTTTGAAAACACTCGAAATTTCGGGTTGTAAATTACTCGAGAGTTTTCTATTGGATTTGGCCCCGGCGTTAGAGAAACTTAAAATTTCTCTTTGTGAAAACTTGGAATTTCTCTCTGCAGCAGCAACAGCTGAGTTCGAGCATTTGAAAACTGTTGAAATCGGAGGGTGTCCCAACCTAAGGGAGGTTCAGCTCACTCACCTGCCTTGTTTAAAGACACTCACAATTTGGGGTTGTAGATCACTCGAGAGTTTTCCATTGGATTTGGCCCCGGCGTTAGAGTATCTTAAAATTACTGGTTGTGGAAATTTGGAATTTCTCTCTGCAGCAGCAACAGCTGAGTTCGAGCATTTGAAAACTGTTGAAATCGGAGGGTGTCACAACCTAAGGGAGATTCAGCTCACTCACCTGCCTTGTTTAAAGACACTCACAATTTGGGATTGTAGTTCACTCGAGAGTTTTCCATTGGATTTGGCCCCGGCGTTAGAGGATCTTAGAATTACTTATAGTGGAAACTTGGAATTTCTTTCCGCAACAGCAACAGCTGAATTCGAGCATTTGAAATCTCTTGAAATCAACGATTTTCCCAACCTAAAAGAGATTCAGCTCACTCACTTGGCTTCTTTAAAGAACTCAAAATTGGAGCTTGTAGTTCACTCGAGAGTATTCCGTTGGATTTGTTCCCGGCGTTAGAGGATCTTCAAATTTCTCATTGTACAAAACTGGAATTTCTCCCCGCAGCAGCAGCAGCTGATTTCGAGTATTTAAAATCTCTTGAAATCGAAGACTGTCCCAACCTAAAAGAGATTCAGCCCACTCACCTGCCTTCTCTAATTAAACTTCGAATTAGCGGATGTGATCAACTAGTTTCACTTCCGAGGGCTCCCCAACGACTTATTATTGTGGCCGATTCCCTGCTAAAGACGCCGAAAACAAAGAAAGATCCAGTTCTGAACTTCCAAAGAACAGTTGAAGTAAGATGTCGGAACTCCTCTCATTCGCCCCTAGAGATGGTGGAGCAATTGATGGCTCCTAATTCCATTCCATTGGAATTGCAAACACTCGTTGTCGGAGGTTGGGATTCAGTCACGAGCTTCCCATTGGATTTATTCCCAATGTTAAAGTCGCTTGTAATCTATGATTGTGCAAAATTAGAATCCCTATCGGCGGCATCTCAGGCACAACCTCTCCAGCGTTGCAGATCCCTCGAACTCGAAGGATGCCCAAATTTGAAAAGGCTTCCGGAATGTATGTTAGCCTCCCTCTTCCCTTCTCTCACGGAGTTGCGTATAGATAATTGTCCAGAGTCAATTGTTGTGGATTTGCTGAGAATATCCCCCAATCTTTCACGCCTCTATCTTCGTCGTTGCTGTGAAGAGGTGGAATCTTTCCCACCGGAGAACACGCCGCTACCCTCCACTCTCACCTCTCTTGAAATCGGTGATTTTCCAAACCTCACGTCATTCGACAATAAGGTCCTTCGATCCCTCACATGTCTTCAAGAATTGACGATCGGAAACTGCCCCAAGCTCCAGTCATTGCCAGAAGTGTGGCTGCCCTCCACTCTCACTACACTTGATATCTCAAGTCTTGAAAACCTGGAGTCACTGGATCACTGGGGACTTGACCGCCTCACCTCTCTTACTGGCTTGTATGTCTTTCAGTGCCCGAAGCTCCAATCCATCTCACACAAAGGGCCACCCTCTTCTCTTCAGCACGTAGAGACCTATCACTGTCCTTTACTGAAATTGGACAAAGATTTGCCTTGGTGGCCATATCTATATTGAGCCTGTATAGCTTTGATTCACTCTCATCTTGCGGGAGCCATTTCACAAAGCATTGCTATGGTCAGGTAATTTACTGCAATTGTTATTGAGAGCTAATAGCTTGCCCAAAATTTTTCATATTTTTCTATTGAGGCTTTAAAGCAGGAGTTACAGAAGGATAGATTAATGATGTGATTTTCCAGTCCTAATGGAACTACTTGTGTCTGTCTCTGTCTCCGTAATACGTAGCAATATGATGAACTTTGTAATCTTCTTCATTTCTGTGAGATGCCTTAGGTTTTGTGTTCCCTTTTCAAAATCATTTTAGCATAGAAGAGTTTCCATTTCCATATAGAACTCATTCCCGCATTCATGTCATTAAATTTGGAGCACTTTTTTCCACTAATGCTGTGAATGTGGTTGTATTTGTGTTTGTGTGCAATCACATAGGGCTTCTGGCAGTTTTATGCACATCTACTCAACTCATGTGCTTCTTAATCAGCTGTAGTTGTGGCTAGAAATTGATACAAAAGGAATGTACAAATTTGTTGTTTTAAATATAATAAATTTGTCTAACATTAGTGTGTATATATAGATATATATTTGGTGAATATAAATTTGCTTTGGTTAATACAAAAGAAAAGTCTGGCAAGAGAGGTTAGAACTAGAAAATTTAGTCATTGCATATTGTTAAATGACACTGTTTTGTTTCACTTCACTTTGAGAAGATTGGATGAAGTATTGAAGCGAACCAATTTGGAGCAGCAAAAATGGTGCTGGTTGGGAAATTTGGAAAAAAATTTTATGTGAAAAGAATTAGGGATATTTAAAAGGTCAAAATTGGAGTTGTGGCAGTCGGTGGGCTGGCATTTGTGTGATTGATGAGGACCTTCTTGAAATAGTGATTTAGACAATTTTGTATTTGGATCGCATGAGAATGACTACACATGGTTGTTTCATTCTTCGTTGTTTGGGTTCACAAGAGGCAATGTTGAGAAAATGTAGCAGCTTTGTTTTAATGGCTCTGCTGCCCTTCTGGCTTGATTGTTGGTCTCTTCCCTCTTATCTTCTTCTCCATCTCTTTCTTTCTTTCATTGACATGTGTTTTTTCAACGTGTTTGTGAAACTTATAATTCACTGGGTTTTGGTTTCATATTGTGTTAACTGTGTATGGAACTATGTTTTTTGAGGGTGCATAATGTAAAGAAGAATTCTTTTTAGTCAGATTTTGGTACTTCTGAAGAGGATATAGCTCTATTAAACTCTTGGCAGATGGTAATTCCCAACAATGTGTTAGATAGATGTATCATGTCTTTTGGAGTTTTTGGTCTGTTGGGTTCACATCCTTGGTTTGTAGTGTTGGCACTTTGACACCAGTTGAGCTTGCCGGTCGAGCTGGTTGCTTCAGTACATCATATAATTGTTATCATTTCATTGCTCCTCATTGAGCCTCAGGCTATTCTGCTTCATAATGCTTCAACACAGAACATGATTATTTAACTTGCCGACTACCATCATTTCCCTGTTGTCAAATAGTTTAGTGACATTAAACCTTACCCAACGATTCTCTACAGGTGATACATTTTCAGAAAGACTTGGGGTTGGACAGTTTGGACAATGTGAAGATCGTAATGGCTCTAGAAGAGGAGTTCAAACTGGAAATTCCGGACAAGGAAGCAGGTAAGCTTGATTCTTGTGGTCTTGCTGTCAAGTACATTTATAAACATCCAATGGCTACTTGATTTAGATGTGAGTTTCTCTCCCTGAATTTCATTGTAAGACAAGGAACATTTGCTGTGTGGTCTTGTTTCAAACTTGTTGGATGTTTGTAAAGAACTCGACCGCATGGTGAGGAGGAAAATAATCTCAATCTGTTTGCTGAGTCAAACGACTTTTTATTCTATTACTTAATTGAAAGTGGTTTCTCGATCCTATTTATGAGCAACTTCTCTGATTGCACTGCTTTTTTGTTCACGTAAAGGATGTCTGACTTTAACTTTTCATGGTACTTTGTGGGCATGGAAACAATTAAATGTATGGACCTGTCCAAACATATTATTCTTATGAAGAAATAAGTTTGAAAGATAAGTAATGCTGTTGTGGTTGTTACATGTAAAATTACATGTACTTTCCTACAACAATTTTGGCCTTCAATTTTTCGATTTGGAGGGTAAGGATGATTTTAAATTTTCTCTTTGGTATGATGGAATGTTTGTGTGTTTTTAGCGTTTCATTTCGATGCTATTAGACTGCTGTGCCCATTTTCTCGTTCAACTAAAGAAGAATTGCGGGTTAATTATGTAATAACAACAATTGCAAGAAAAATGCAATATTAAATTCCAAGACAAGCTTAATTGGAGGTGCCCTTTACTTTTTGCTTCCAGGCAAATGAATTGCAAGATTGCAACTTGTTCTTCTTTTGACATGTCATTGTCATCCGGTAAACATGAAAACTTGAATCCATATATGAAGTCAGTGTTGCTTTTGGCAATAGATAATTTGTAATGCTATTCCTAGAATAGAAAACACTCTAATTGTTGAATTGTACAATTCATGCTTTTTAAGTTTTTTGTCTCATTTGTTGAATTGATCTTTTTGGATAATAAAATAGATTAAAAAGATCCAAGTTAAGTGATTAACTACACCACGAGATCAGATTAGTTTGAAATCCCCTTTTTCTTCAAGTTTGCTTTCATTTCAAACCAAAAATTGACCCTTTTTTTTGTTAGTAATCTTCTTTAATTACAATTAATACATATGAAGGCAAATTAATTATTTTGTCATTTGATCAAAACAATTACTTCTACAACAAATAAATGCCTCGGTTTCAAAATAAATCATTGTAAATTTTTATTCTAACTAACCTTCTTACATTGGTTATTCTTATTAAAGCAAAGGAATATAGCAAACTAATAAGTTTTTTGGGATAAATCTTTTGAAATTTTTTGAGATAAATGTTTTGAAAGTTTTAAAATTTTTGTAATTTTTTTAATGTAATTTAAAATTTTTGTAATTTTTTATATTAATCTTAAATTTTTTAATTTCGTTATAATTTGTAACTTTTTTAGATGACAAATAGTTTATCTATTTAATATGATTAAATACATGATAAAAAAATTAATTTAATTAAGAAAATGAAATAAAAAACGAGAATGTATCTTTATTTATTACATTTTGTTGAATCTATAACAAAATAATTTAGAACTAAGTTAACTGCCTTTATTAACAAATTGAAATATAAAAATGAAGATAATAATAAGAACTCTCTTTTTTCTTTATAAATCTCTTGTTTTTTCTCCTTTTAAGAAATTGAACTTGTCTATAAAATCTAATAAAACTAATAGCTAATAATTAAAAGTTAGTAATTTATAACTCAAAATTAATAGTCAATAATATTTCTTTTTTTAAAGTCTTTTACTATTTAGATCTCTTGTAATTTTTTTTTTGATAAAAAGTAATTAAATTATTAAAAATTATATACTAATAGAATAAAAATAATTAATTTTTTTATTGTAATGAATTTGAAAAAAAAAAATTTAAAAATATAGTTTAAATAAAAATACAAAAATAGTTAACATCTAATTATATAAATTTATAAAGATTTAAGATCAATTTTTTTTTTTTTTGTACATCCCATATAATAACACAATACATTATCAAGTTGTTATTACCATTAAACTATAATCGGCTAATAGGATAGACAAGAAAGATATGGTATTAAAGACACCATTTGATTAGGGTTAAGTAAGACTTTTCCCTAAGCATGCTTTTTGTCAGAAACCATATAAAACATATGGATATCAAAAAGGACTACATGCTCCCTTTGCCTTGTGGTTTCTGACAATTGGTTTTGCCAGATTTGTATAGCAAAATGCATCCTTACTTAGATGCAGCAAAAACAACCATCATTTTGTGTCTTCCTTTACACGGGAGAGTTTGCCAGGAATATTCATATTTGTGAATTTAAGAAATAATCAAATATACAAAATTTTACTTTTATTTTTGATATAAAAAACTATTTTTGCATAATTCACAGTAAAGTAATTTTTACCATTACAATACCATAATATTGACATTAATTATTCATTAAGGACAGAAGAAAGTTGAAAGAAAGGAAATGAAAAGAAGCATGCACACCTGAACATCAATTATCAAAGTAAAAGTTCAACAGAACAAATGAAGCCAACGTCCACTAGGGAAGAAAGGGATATAACAGCATTTTTGGAATGGAACAAATTTTATAAAGTTCAATTCAATTTGACTTTTCAAGTAAGAATCATCTCTCATTTTAAGAAATACATAAAGTTCTTCCCTTGTTTCCTTTCTTCCCCTTTTGTGGATCCTTTAACTTATGGCTTAGCAGTAAGGAAGGAACCCAACGAAGAGAAACATAATGTTTTTTTTCGGTTGGTGAAATCAAAGCAAAAGGCTTTATGTTTTACCTGGAATCTGGAGATGGACGAACCATGGCTGCAAATAACAGTATCAGGGACATACCTATGCACACAACAGAACGATGAATAACGGTAGCTGCAACTAGCAGAATGGTGAATATTCAGAAGCAATAACGTTCCAAAGGCCCATTCAAGGGGGAAACGAGTTTACAACATGTAACAAAGGATGCAATATAGAGGTTTATCTCCCAACCAAAAATTCTTCCTCAAGAGCTAAATAAATGAGGCCAAAGATCCCCTATTACAAGGAAGAAACTGATGCTTTCATCTTATGATGCTTATCCCCTGAAATCCTGGAACCATGTAGAACTTTACTCAACAACAGTTAACAAATCACTGGCTTTGCAAAAGCAATGCCCGGCTTCTGTTCCCAGATCAAGCTGTGTGGTTTTTGGAGGTCAGATGAGAATTTTCCATGGAAATAATAAACACGTACAACAAAGAAGAGAACGGTGATTATAGTAGTGGAGCAACTGTGCATGACATGTTATTAGTAATTTACTGCACGTAGACGTGGCAAAATTAGCGTGGACAAGCATTGTCTAAGGCAATTTTGAAGTGTAAACAGTAATCTCCACTAAAGGATGTGTTAAACCAGAAAAATTGGGAAAAGTTTCGTAATTTTTTCATTGCAATCTACTATATTTATACAAGTACAATGTGCACCCAGACTCCCGTAACTTCAGTCCCAATTTACCTAATTGTGTGCAACTACCAAATATAGATATATACTAATAGACACAAATCAGTCGAAACTTCAGCCACCAAATATACACACTAATACCAAATATACACCTACCAAATATACACGCTAATACCCCCTCTCAAGTTGGAGCATGAAGATCGGAAATGCCCAACTTGCAAAGAATGGCATCAAACGAACGTTTGTCAAGAGCCTTGGTAAGGATATCAGCTAGTTGGTGAGACGAGGATACAGATTGAGGAAAAATGATATCACGACGAATCTCATCACGAACAAAGTGACAATCAACCTCGATGTGCTTGGTGCGTTCATGAAATACAGGGTTGTGAGCAAGGTGAAGAGCTGACTGACTATCACAATAAATCCGCATAGGAGATGAGTGAGGGATGCCAAGAGAAACTAACAAACCTTTGAGCTATTTCAATTCACAAGTTGTAGAGGCCAAAGATCGATACTCTACCTTAGCCGAAGATCGAGATACAGTATGCTGTTTTTTCGTTTTCCAGGAAATTGGAGAATCCCCAAGAAAGACAAAATATGCCGTCAAAGAACGTCGAGTCAAGGGGCAACTCGCCCAATCCGCATCACAATAAGCCGTAAGATAGGAATCAGAGCGGAGAAAAAGACCTTGTCCAGGATGAAGTTTTAAGAAACGAACAACCCAAAGGGCCACCTCCCAATGACTGTGTCGTGGCTTCTACATAAATTGTGCCAAGATATGCACACAATAAGACAATTCAGGTCGAGTAATCGTCAGGTAGATAAGACGACTAATAAGACGCCGATAAGACATAGGATCAAGAAGAGTCGCGTCCTTAACCAAAGCGAGGTGATGATTTTGCTCCACTGGTGTGCCGACAGGTTTAGCACCTAATAAACCAGTCTCAGAAATAATATCGAGAGCATACTTTTTCTGACAAAGAAAAATTTCAGTCGAATTTCGCACTACTTCAAGACCGAGGAAGTACTTCAATTTGCTAAGGTCTTTCATGTGGAAACAAGCATTCAACTAAGTTTTAAACGCATGAATGACATCACTATCAGTCCCACCTATCACCAGATCATCCACATAGACCAAAATGGTCAACTGAACTTTGCCACGCCGAAACATGAACAAAGAATAGTCTGAGTTAGATTGTTGAAATCCATATTGAACCATAGCCGCAGCAAGCTTGGCAAACCAACACCGCGGTGCTTATTGCAGCCCGTAGAGAGACTTGCGCAGTCGACACACTTTATTCGCTCCGGGTGTCGTAAAGCCTGGTGGAAAACGCATATAAACTTCCTCTTCAAGATCGCCATGCAAAAATGCATTGTGCACATCCATCTGATGCAATTCCTACCCACGGATCACTGCTACTGCTAAGAAGGTACGTACCGTGACTATCTTTGTAGTAGGCGCGAACGTCTCATTATAATCAAGACCCTCGATCTAGTGATTCCCGAAAACGACCAAGCGTGCCTTTTATCGCTCGATTGTTCCATCTGCATGATACTTGATTTTGTAGACCCATTTACTCCCAAGAGCCTTCTTTCCCTTAGGCAAAGTAGCAACTGTCCATGTCCCATTATCTTCTAGTGCCTTAACCTCCTTTTTCATTGCTTCACGCCAACATGAATGCTGCATGGCCTCTTTAAAACTGGTTGGTTCAATCCCTGCAGTTACTGCAGCCACGAATCGACGATGCAACAAGGAAAATTTAGCATAATTCACATAGTTTGTGATGGGGTAGGGTGTACCTGAGGATGCCAAGGAAGAGGAAGGAGAGCTCGAGAGATTGAGGGCAGCTGTATGCAACACATAATCATGCAAACGAACTGAAGGTTGTCGCGTTCGTTTGTCGCGACCAAGATCGTCCGTGGCACCCGTAACCTCTACAACTTCAAGTATTGGTACGACCTTATCTGCTGTCACACTCTCTTCCACGGACTGTCCGTTATATTCAGAGGCTGGTGAAGGTTCTTCAATCTCAGGCACGTCCTTCGATATAGTAGGCTTAATGACGATAGACAGGAAATCTGGAGTTGCCGACATGGCAGAGTCCGTATGGGCAAAAGGAAACACGTGCTCAACAAATTTAACATCTCGACTTTCAAAGCAAACCTTCCTATCTAGATCATACACCCTCCACCCCTTTCTACCATAAGGATAACCCATGAATATGCACTTATGACTTCAACTTGCAAACTTATCCTTTTCCCGATTAATGTTCTTAGCATAGCATAGGCAACCAAATACTCTAAGATGAGAAATAGATGGAGGGCTTCCAAACAAAATTTCATATAGAGTTTTTCCACCCAAATCAATGATGGAGTACAATTAATTAAATATCCTGCAGTGAGAATGCATTCTCTCCAAAATTGAATAGGTAAGTTAGCATAAAAACGAAGCACCCTACCGACATTCAAAATGTGTCGATGTTTCCTCTCAACTCTTCCATTTTGTTGAGGTGTCCCAACCATGGAAGTCTGATGAATAATGCCACATTCCTTAAAATAATCACCTAAACAAGTAAATTTTGTACCATTGTCACTGTGTATAATTTTGACTTATTTATTGAATTGTCTCTTGGTCATAGCCAAAAAATTCTTAACAACACATGAGACCTCATGTTTCCCTTTTAACAAATAAACCCATACACCAAGAGAACAATCATCAACAATAGTCAGAAAATAAGTAGCACCACAAAAACTAGCCTCTCGATAAGCTCCCCACAAATCACAATGAATTAATTCAAAGATATCACCAGCTTTATTGTCGCTAATAGAAAAAGGAATACGGTTTTGTTTTGCCCGGAAACAAACATCACAAGGTTCATGAACCCCTTTATTTATCTTGATACTACCTTCTATTGTAGGGAGCTTTTCTATGACTCGCATAGAGGGATGTCCCAACCTTTTATGCCATAAACCCATATTCTTGACTGCAACGGCTCCATGAGCACTAACCAGAAGCTCCTCTCGTGCGACATACAGCCCCTCAAGCTCTTTACCCACTCCAATCAGCATCCTCGAAGTACGGTCCTAAACAACACATAAACGATCAGTGAATTTCAAAATATGAACTTTGTCTCGGGCTAATTTTGAAACAGATATCAAATTGCATCGCATTTCAGGGACATATAAAACACCCTTAAGAAATAATTTTCCTACAAGAACTGTTCCTTCTCCTGTTGCCGTAACGTATTCACCATTTGGCATTTTCACGGGACAAGGAGGTATTCCTTGAAGCTCTATAAATGCAGTTTCCTTGCCCGTCATATGATGCGAAGCACCTGTGTCGAACAACCATTATAAATATGCCTTACTATTAAGCCTTGGCTGAGCAACAGATGTATTATTCGTGTGAGTGTTCCAGAGAGACTTCAAAGTCTCCCAATCATCTTTGTTCAAGGTCTCCAACCCAGCTTTATCAAAATCATCAAGTGGTCTTCCATGGGAAACATTAGCAGCCGCCCCTACTGCCCCTTGTGCAACATTAGCCAGTGCTACTCCACCACAACCATGCCCCTGGTTACCACATCCCCTACCTCTTCCTTGAGTCGAATTTCCTGGCCACCAGTCAGGATAGCCATGTAGACGAAAGCATATGTCCATGCTATGTCCTAGTTTCTAGCAGTGAGAGCAAACTACTCCATTGTCTTTTCGGTCCCCCCTGAATTCCAAGGACCTGGGCTGACTGTTTTCATGGCAAAGCTCATCGGATCAGATCGAATGGGAGCTACTCGAGTCATCACCTACACTTGTTCTTGCTCCATAACTTGAGAATAAACCCTATAAAGGTTTGGAAGAGGGTCTGAAGCGATGATATTGGAACGGACATTACTATAAGATGATTCATCAAGCCCCATGAGGAATTGATGCACCCACTCATCCTCTTGACGCTGTTGAAGCCGTGTAACGAAGTTACACTTGCATCCATTACAAGAACAAGTAGGCAGAGGATCGTAATCATTCAAATCATCCCACAGTTTCTTGAGTCGACCATAATAAGTCATGATCGAATCCCCATTTTGTTTGCAATGTGCAATCTCCGTTTTCAATTGATGAACTCGCGCGCCATTACGAATAGCGAATCGCTGTTGGATATCATCCCATAATTCCCTTGTCGTTTCCTTGTATGAGATCGTGGAACGCAAGCCTGGTTCGATGGTGTTAAAGATCCATGACACAATCATGGAGTTTACTATCCACCAATCATCAATTTCATTTGAGTTATGGTTTGGCTCCTTAATGGTGCCATCAATGAAACCTTGTTTCTTCTTTGCCCTCAACAAAATCCTCATGACCTTAGCCCATTCTTTGTAGTTTGATCCTTTGAATTGTGTTTGCGTAATTAAATTGCCTGGGTTGTCATTCGCGCTCAATAAGAACGGTGAATTGATCTTCGAGCTTAAAGCTTTTTGATCTGTCATCGTTTTAGGATTTATAGTTTAGGGGTTCGGTATTGTTTCAAAACAACCTGCTTTGATACCATGTTAAACCAGAAGAATTGGAAAAAGTTTCATGATTTTCTCATTGCAATCTGCTATATTTATACAAGTACAATGTGCACCCAGACTTCTGTAACTTCAGTCCCAATTTACCTAATTATGTGCAACTACCAAATATAGATATATACTAATAGATACAAATCAACCGAAACTTCAGCCACAAAATATACACAGTAATACCAAATATACACCTACCAAATATACACGCTAATAGGATGCATGCAGGAGGGTGCAAGGGGTGGGGGAGGAAGGCAGCCTGAAACAGGGATAGAAACATGAACTAAAGGAATGTACCTGAAATACTCTACAACAACCTTTACTTGGGGCTATGAATCATCTCATCTTACTGTTTCATAACCATAATTAAATTATCAAATAAATAACCACGACATGACAACTGGGCATGGGCAGGAGAGATGGGGTACATGAAATACAGGTTTTCAAATCAGAATAGCGCCCAAACCAATAAACAATGCAGGTTGCAAGACAAGGTAATCAGGCCAGAAGAAAATGCTTCATGTCTTGCATAATTCTGTTTATCTGAAATTGAGCAGTCTGACCAACCAGTGACTCCAGGAAGCTGTTTCTCAAGGCACTACTGGGGTAAAAATGTACTCTAAAATTGCACTTCATAAACTGCTTTCATGGTACTACAAACAATCTCCGTTCTACAGGTCCCAAGACTAATGCTCAAACAGGCAATTCGACAAACTCAGAAGAGAGTAAAATAGATGACTTTATTGGGTAGAAATTATGCAGCATAGAGGTTACCAGTTAAATTTACCAAACAACTGCATAAGGAACAAGGAAAGAGAAACCGTTCAATGGGTATTGTATGATATGTATTGATTCAGAGCAACCCTTAGTGTAACATACTGACCTCATTTGCATTTATGTCGGAGAGAAGGACCTATAAAAGATGTACATACTTCACATAAATGTCTGATGGTATGTGTGACAACTTAAGTGTTGCCATATAATTACATGTCATAAAAATTAGAGAATGAAAACTGCTATCAATAGCAGCAACATTGGAAGACTGTACTGAATCAATCAATTATGATTGCTCACCTTCTTTCCAGCCTCCACTTGGCCAGCCTCAGCTCCAACGGACAGTACCTACATGAAAAAAAAAAAATGATGGCAGTTCTCAGGAGGTTACCAAACATAATTTCCTTTCATAAAGACAAGAACTGGCACAACACTCACTTCACCCATCAGGTAACGTTCAAATTTAACTGCTGATTTGGGCAGTAAAACTCCACCAGCTGATTTCTGTGGGCAAATCTCCGTGAATCAGCATAGCTCAAATTTCAAATTTTGAAGCAAAAGAGAAACAACAACAGCAACAAATCATTATAACACAGAGTAATCTCGATGATCTGCCTTTCCCCATTTTCTGATCCTGCAACCAAAGTATAGTGCACACAAAATTAATATGTCAAATATTCATTGGATTGATTGACAGCCACATGATAGAGCTTAGCCTTAGCTAGTAATTTCTCCAAAGAGGGGAAACGAAAGTGAATGTATATCATCACCATCAAAATCTTGAACAAAGAAAAAACAACCACTGAAGC
Source organism: Ceriops tagal (assembly GCA_021533255.1). Classification (NCBI taxonomy): domain Eukaryota; kingdom Viridiplantae; phylum Streptophyta; class Magnoliopsida; order Malpighiales; family Rhizophoraceae; genus Ceriops; species Ceriops tagal. Next base: position 2,593,598 of record CM038605.1, on the reverse strand, counting down.
AACAAGGAATCATTTATTTTTTGATTGTGTTTATTCTAGAGGATTTACCCATATAATTCAGATAAATTGACAGTGAAATGCAGATTGTAGAGTTCTTTTAGCTCAAAATTAAATTGAACAACTACAAGAGTCAAACTTTCAAAAAGATAGTTCTACAAATTTCATCAAGCTACATGTTCACCAAAACCCAAATTACAATGATCTGGTAATTAAAAAAAAAAAGTAAACAGTAGCAAAAATTAAAAAAAAAAAACATAAATGGATTAAAATATCGGGGGACAGATATGGCTTATACCTCAGGTAGCTCCTCAAGACGAGTAAGGACCCTCTCAGCTTGTGGAACAACCTGCAATCTCCCAAAAATTAAAAATGACAAAAGCTTACTCCTACCACCATTTCTAACAAAACCCAAGAAAAGAAGACAACCTTACTAAAAAAAGAAAAAAAAAAGATCAAAACTTAACATCAACAAGAAAACTGAACTAAACTGCAAAAGATCAAAAGAAACAAACACATCAAAGAAAAGAATCCACCTTTGCAGGTTCCCATTTCTTGGCAACAGCGTTAATTCTCAGGGAATTTCTCCTCAATCCTCCTCCTGCATTACCATTACCTAGAAAACAATCTTGCCTAAATAATAACAATAAATAATGACAATAATAATAAAGAATAAACCAAACAGAACCCCAGAAAAAAAAAGAAAAAAGAAAAAAAAAACTAACCGAAAAGTGTTGGTTTAGAGAGAGAAGCATGGAAATGGGTTTTGGTACAAAAGAAGGGTTTTGGGAGAGTAACAAATGTAGAAGCCATGGATGACAAAAACAGGGTTTTGAACTGTTTGTGAGAGAGGCTCGCCTTATATCGAAACCCTTTTGGACGCGTGTCTTCCTTGCTGTGTAACTGTAAACGATCGCCTCTGTTATTCTAGCAGTGTTCTTTTTCTCTGCTTTCCAACCGGATAAGCCACCTGAGCAACCAGCACCACTCTGGTCTTCTGGAATCGGCAAAGATACCAGCAGGAAAAATAATGACAAAGGTACTCGTGTGCACCCGCATTATCCTGCCTTATCTACTGATTCTAGTGCTTCTTTATCTCAGGCTTTGGAGGAGAACGAGGGTTTGGAGGTGGCAGAACTGAGCTGCGACATGGCAGCAAAGCAGAACTTGGCGTTTCCATCTTTACCATCTATTAATTAGTGAATTCTCCAGTTTGGAATATGAGGTGTGCGGGTTAAAAAAAGCTCTCTCAAACCCTGGAGATTTTAAAGTATTTTTTCAATTAGTTAAATAGTTTTGAGGCTATGTAATCTCTCAATAATGAATTTGAAAGACTTGCGCGTGAGACTTGGGATGAAAGCTCCATCTCTGTTCCTTCAACCCTCTTAATGTTTCGAACAACAGAACTTTTGGCAACCTTTTCGAGCAAACAAGGAAATTATTGAATAGATTGACAGGCATCGAGAAGCGTATGATTCTCTAAGACAACTGAAAGCTCAATTAACTTCTGAGTATAACACTATTCTAGAGAGAGAAGAGCTCTAATAGTGCCAAAAGTCAAGAGGGGATTAAATTTTCTCGGTGCCTGTGATACCATGTTCTTTCCCTCTTCTAACATTCAACGTCAACGACGTAATTCTAAAAGGAGTCTGAAAAATGAGTCAAATGTACGGAAAGAAAATCAAGAATAGCTCAAGTTTGACTTTTGTAAGATCTGTTACTAAAATTATTTTTTATTATTTTATTAATTATATTTTATAATTTATTTATTTATTTTATAATATTTTAATTTAATTAAAAATTTTAATTAAGTTATTAAATAAAAATATGTGAACCATTTAAAATTTTTTATATTTTGATTTGTTTTAAAATATCATCTTAATTAGTCATTAGATGTTTGCTAATTTATGTTAAAGTATTTTTTCAATTAGTTTAATAGTTTTAACATATTAATACATATATAAGTTTAAAAGTTAAAGTATTTTATAAATTATAAAATTAAATTATTTGAATATTTTGATATTATATTTTTTAAGAGTATTATATTTTCTCATAAATTCTACAAATCCTTTTTAAAAGTTTAATTTTGTATTGATTTTTTGTTATTTATTTTTTCCGCTTTTCTGCCTCAAGTCAAATGGGTATTAGAAGAAGTTTGACATGTATTAATGTTATCTTATGGAGTATAAGGTAAACTTTTCAACAATGAAAATCGTAAAGGAAAGACTATACTTAGAATAATTTTACATGATCATGAATACAACAAATTTAGTACTCATTATATATTCTTTATTTCAAAGATATTTCTTTTTTTAATGGAGATTTCTTCATTAAATATTTTGTAATGAGGAAGAGAAAATGACTCCTGTGTATTCCAAGTTTTAAGATAGTGTAACTAAATAGTGAAATGATACTTAATATTTTTTATTAAAATATGATAAGTCTAAAATTTGATAATGGGTAAATATAAAAAATTTATTAGTTATTGAATTTTATAGTAATAACAAATTTAAGAAAATTTTGAATTAAGTTGGAAGAAAATTTAATTTTTATTTTCTATCAACTAATGAATTGAATAATAATAATATAATTTCTTAATGACATATTAATAAAGCAAGAGATAGTAATTCACAAAAGAAAAGAAACATCGATTGTTGTTCATAACATAATTGAATAAATATCTTTTGAGGGAGATATTAATAGATTTGAAGATTATGGTCATATAAAGATTAATTTAGATTTTATTAACTCAGAAGTTGATTCCATAATCCATAAGTTCGAGGATCTCATTAACAAATTAAAGGATAATTTCATAATTCATAGGTCTCAAGATTTTGTTAATTCTTTATTTCTAATATTCATTGATTTTCTTAGAATAAATAATCAAATAAATGATGATTTAGCATCATTATTTGTTAATGTCATTACTCACACAATGATTCACAAAAGAAATTGTTAGTTCATATTTAAGGATATTAATTTATTCAAAGTATTTGTTTTTATAGTTTGGAAAATATCAATTCCTCATTATCAACTTGAGAGTGAGTTTCTCTTAAGTGGATGGGTTTAACATAAGACATGTCATGAAAATTATTTTTTTTATTATTTTATAAATTATATTTTATAATTTATTTACTTATTTTATATTATTTTAGTTTTATTAGGAATTTTAATTAAACTATCTAGGAAAAAATATATAAACCATTTAGAAATTCTTTTTAGTTTTGATTTATTTAGAATACCTTCTTTATATTTAAATTAAAGTATTTTTTCAATTAGTTAAATAGTTTTTAGTTATAAATACATATGTAAAGTTAAGAGTTAAAGTATTCTATAAATCATAAAATTTAATTATCTGAATATCTTGATATTTTTCTATTATGACAGGGTTATATTTTTTTGTGAATTTTAGAAATCTTTTTAAATATACAATCAAGTGTTGGCCTTTGTTATCTACTTTCTTACACTTTCATCCCATATCAATGCCTATAAGTTATTTTATTGATCTATTTTTTATTTCTTTGAAGTGCCAATCAAGTCCTTTTGACATTCCTTAGCTAGTTTTACACCTTTCTTTAGTAGAAAGTTTAGATGCTCTACTACTGACAAAAGAAGTCTATGACACTGTTATATCCTAGGAAGTCTTCCTAGTAATCTTCTTCCAAATTTATTGGCAAGTGGTAGGGAACTCTATGATCGACTTGGTAAAGTCTTGTTTCTTTATAGGGTATCTCGTTAAAGGAGGTCATTCTTGTTTTAATCCTAAAGTTGTACACTCGAAGAAAATAAAACAATTTCACCTTATCTCATTTTGCAATGATGAGTATAAAATAATTTCTAAAGTGATTGTGGACCCCTTATAGTCACTTCTGAACTTTATTATTAGGCCTTTGCAAGGAGTGTTATTCTTAGCAATCTACTTATGATAATATTATTGTTTTATAAGAACTTATGAGTTATATTTATAGAAGAAAGCCTGAGAAGTTGGGTACTATGGTATTAAAAATTAACTTTGAAAAACTTTATAACTGAGTCAATTGATGTTTCATGAATGAGACCTTTAATTCTTTAAATCTTTTAGCAAGCTTTGAATCCTTAATCATGGAATGTGTTTTTTTTTTTTTGGATTGAAATGGTTGTTTTGTGAAATAAGGAGAAAACTAAAAGCTTTAAGCCCGATTGCTCTTTATGACAAAGAGACCCCTTGTCTCCTTATCTATTCATGATTTGTATCAGATGGAATTTTTAAATGATTAGACAAGCCATTAACAAAAAATAATAAAGATTGGTAGTTATCTCGCGCCAAAGCCCTTCTATCTCTTTTTTTTTTTTAGCTAATGATTTATTGTTGTTTGGTGTAGTTATTATATTATTAGTAAGAGCTATTAATTCTATTCTTGAAAACTTTTATATGAATTCTAGACAAAGAATTGGCTTTAAGCTAATGATCTCCTTCAATGTTTTCACTTATTGAATGGATTAATTAGTCGAATTTTAGGCCTTTTAAGTAGTTAAAGAACTAGAACAATACTTTTGGGTGTAAGTTTTCTTGAGTTAAATATTTTAAGAATAAAAATCTCCTTTAGGTGGCCAAATGCTTAAAACTTTCCTCAATATGGTTTGCCATCTTAAAAGGAAGGAAACTCCTTCTTAATGACCAATAATATAGCATTAAAAAATGGCCTTCGTGTCAAATTCTAGATTAACCTTTAGGTAGCCAATACCCCCTTAGTTATCATTGAAAGTTATAATGTTTAAATATTTCAATTAATAATGTGAGAATATTTTAAAATAATATTCTTATTAAAGATTTAATTATAATATAACTCAATTATATTATTATATTATTAAGAATTATAATTTTGGATATTAATGGATATATCTAATTTAAACTACATAGTTATATATATATATATATATAACTAATCATTTATCTTCCTAATACACACAAAAATTTTATCTAATTACAATAAAGGTTAGGAGAGTGAAGTTCCTGACTTTACCCTAAGATCTACTAGTTTGTGATACTGAGAGGGGGGGTGAATCAGCATCACCACAATTCGCAGATATGTAAACAACTTCAACCTCTTCTTAAAAGCGAACTCTTTCTCAGATTTGACTAAGGTAGATCTATTGCTACTTACTAATCATAATAGTCTCTAAAGTCACCTTTTAGACACCTTGCCTATTAGGTCTTCGTTAGGTTATGGGTTGATTGATACTTTAGTCGTGTTCACAACTCAATTCAAAACACAGAACGTAAATAAAAGTAAGGACACACGAGATTTACGTGGTTCCATCAATGTGACGTACATTCACGGTGGTAAGGACTCTCCTTCTATTGAGACAATCCACTATACTTGAGAATACCAGTTACAATGGATGTCTTAATTCTCTACTCCTTTCACTATTGCAAATATTAAGTAAGTACAATACAAAGAGTGTCACTTACTGTGTCTACCCTTCTTCTAACTTGTCTTGCCTCTGTTGAATTGAAAAGGCTACTTCATTACCGCTTTGAAGTTCACCACAACGCTCTCTAACCTCTCTTGAAGAAATCTGGAAATACGTTGAGTTCTTTCAATGCTTCACTGAATTCTTTCTCTAGGTTGTCTCACACAACTCCTGCTTTCATCGTCTCACAGTCTCACCCGTCTCTTATTTCACGATGTCACTTTCTCACGGCTCGCCTCACGTTTCTGGTTTGTCGTCCCACATCTCAGGAAATGGCCAAACTAGCTGCTATCACAAGTCTAAACTTTCCTTTGGTAGAATAAGTAAAGGAAGGACTAGAGCATGACCCATAGGCCAAGAGTTTGAGAGAATTGGCAAGTAGTGGGAAGACATGCCGATTTTAGCTTGAAGATGGAGTACTTACTACCACAGGTAATAGAGTTTATGTGCCAAAGTGGCAAGGATTGAGGAAGGCAATTATTAAGGAGTACCATGACTCAAAATGGGCAAGACATCCAGGTAAACACTGCATGTTGGCACTTATAAAGCGAGCATATTATTAGCCCTAAATGCGGGATGACATTAAGCTCTACGTAAAGACTTATCTTGTATGCCAATAAGATAAGGTGGAACAACACCAACCATTAGGATTGCTAGAGCCCCTACCTACTCCAAAGAGGTAATGGGAGAGTGTTTTGATAGATTTCATCACATGTCTACCGAAGTTAAATGGATGTACCAACATTATAATAGTGGTAGACCGATTTAGCAAGTATGATGTGTTCATCTCCGTACCCTTAAAGTTTACAAATGAAAATGTAGCACACCTATTTTTCAAGTATGTGGTGAAATACTAGGGCATCTCGAAGATGATTGTCAGCGACAAAGATACTCACTTCACCAAAAGATTTTAGATGGAACTATTCAAGTTGATGGGATCTGAGCTTAATTTCTCTACAAGTTTTCATCCTTAAACTGATGGCTAAACAAAAAGGTTGAATGCCTTATTAGAGCTGTTCTTGAAGTATTACATAAGTGCCAACCAGAGTGATTGGACTAAGTTGCTTGACATAGCCCAAGTCTCATACAATTTACAAAAAATCGTGTCAACTGGGGCTAGTCCGTTTAAGGTTGCTATGGGACTACAACCAATGACTCCACACACATTGATAATTGGCTACAAGGGACCTAGTCCTGCTACATTCAAGTTTGCCAAGTGTTGGCATAAAAGGTCCGACATGGCACGAGCACACTTGGTTAAAGCTACTAAGCAAATGAAGAAATGGGTCGATGCCAAGAGGAGGCACTTGGAGTTTAAAGAAGGAGATTTAGTGATGGTGAAGCTCTTTCCCCATCAAAGCCGAAGGTTTGCTAAGGTGCATAAAGGCCTAGTAAGGCTTTATAAGGGACCCTTCTTAGTGGAGAAAAGGATTGACAAGCTAGCTTACCAATTAACTTTACCATCACACCTCGAAATGCATCCAGTATTCCACGTAAGCTTGCTAAAGCCTTACCATTCTAATAAGGAGGAGCAAAAAAGGAGATTAATTAAAAAAAAGCTCCTACAGCCATAACAAATATGCCAAATCATGACGTGGAAGAGATATTAGTGCATCGTGTCATTCTAAGGAGAGGTACCTATTCGAGTTATGTCGAGTACTTTGTTAAATGGAAGGGGTTGCCTGATAGTAAGGCAAGTTAAGAGCACCAATTAACTTTATAGAACAACGTGGATATGATCAAGGCATACAAAAGGGACGCGACAAAGGCGTTGCCAGATTAAGTAAAGGAGAATGTCACGCGCCATACGATTCTGCCCAAATTGAGTGACTAAAGAGGCTTATTCCAAGGATCTCTCCATAATTCTAGAACTAGGTGGAAGCCTCTAAAATCGTATAGATAACTCCTTTATCTTCTTGTAAGACGTAGAGTTGTGTAAAATACTCTAAAAAGAAAATAATAACCATTAAATCAAATAAATCCTAGTCATCCATTGAGGAAATGGATGACTATATATAGCCTTAGGGACCTCATTTGTAAATCACCCAAGTAATAGTGTATTTGCATTCTTTAAGCAATATAATATTCTCCAAGTTCTCCATATCACTTGTCTACTTTGTGTGTATCTTTGCTATCTTCTGTTAGCAACATTCTAACCCTTAGAGAAGGCTGACTAGCATTTGAATCAAGTGAATTGCTAGTGCCGCATGGGTCATTGGTTGAAGAAGGCCAAGTTCATGATAATATGTGTAGAAGTCAAAAAATATTAAATACATCCCAAAATTAAAATGAAATTTGATCTATCTAGGTCAAGTTAATGAATAATGACATTTTACAACTTTTATTAATGGATCATAAAAATTTATTAAAGTTTTCATAGTGATAATAAAAGGAGACAAAATTAGGACACTCTATATAACCTCAAGTATTAAGGAATCAGTAAGAGCTATTAAGTTAGGGGTTAATTCTAGAATTTAGCATTGCAAATTTAGACATATGAGTAAAAAAAACTTAAGGTATTTGCAACAAAGGACAAGTTATCTAGCATAAAAATTATAGATGTTAAGAAGCAAAAATGTTAGTATCTCCAAAGTTGAAAGGACACCCAAGACAAAAAAGTTAGAGCTTAAGGACATTAATATTTGGGCTCTCTATCCAATAGCATTCCTATGTGACTCACTTTATTATGTTAATGTATTGATGATTCAACTCAAAAGGCATAGACTTATTTTTTAAAAAATAAATCTAATGTATTTATAACTTTTAATAAGTAAAAACAAAAAAGGTAAAGAATCAATTTGGCATGAAAATTGAATACTTGAAATTAGATAATGGTAATGAGTATAACAGTAAAGAATTCAAAATTTTTTATACAGCTAATGGGATTTGTATGAAAAAATAATTTCAAATATGCTACAATAGAACCATATCGATAAGCACATAAATAGAACTTTTAATAAGCATCTCAAAAAACATGAAAATAAATACTGGATTATCAAAAACATTTTAAGTCGATGCTATCAACATTGTAACTTATTTGATTAATTGGGAGTCATCTTTTTCCTTGTTAAAAAACTACCAAAGGAAGGTTAAACAAGTGAAGAGATAAAATCTTTTATACCTAAAAGTCTTTAGTTATGTCTTTTATGTAGGTGGGGATTTTAATGAAAGAGATAAATTAGATTTCAAATTTTACAAGAGTTATTTCATTGAGTATAAAATTAATAAATTCAAATATCATCTCTTGCATAATCAAAATAAAAAACTTATTAAAAGTAATGACATCATATTAAATAAAAATATTATCTATAAAAATAAACATGTTGAAGAATCTAATTACATTAGAAAGCATGCCATAAAAGAAAAATATACCAAGTTAAGGAAATTTTCATAAGATAATATTAGTAAAAGTCTCCATAAGTGATAATGTTTTTAGAATATCCTAAAAACATCTTAGTATAATTAGGGCCTTTTAAACCAAAAGCATAAATGACAAAATCTGATAAAATATCTAAGTCTCCACAATAATTATCTCCTTCCTTGTATTATTTATTGTTGACTAACAAAAATAAGGAAAAATGCTTTGATGAAATAATATAAGTTGAAAATTTTGTAAATTGGAAGTTAACCATGAAAGAAGAGATTAGTTCATTACAAAAAAAAATTATATATGAAAACTAGCTCAATTACCAAATGATAAAAAGATATTAAATAACAAGTGAGTTTACTAGATCAAAGAACAATATAATGACAATAAGAGATACAAGGCAACATTAATTATAAAAAGATTTTAGTAGAAAGAAAGTATTAACTACACTAAAATTTTCTCTCAATTTGTAAAGATATCAAAAATTTTGTTAATGTTAACCATTGTTGTATTTAAAAATTTACATGTAAATGATATACTCATTGTATATTTTAGTATTTAAGAAATCAATAACATAAAGTAAGAATTGTCAAATGAATATGTAATGAAAAATTTCAGAGTTATAAAGTAAATTCTTATTATGAGAATTGTAAAGAACAATGAAATTGATACTTTAAAACTATCACAAACTACTTATATTTAAAAAACTATTGACTAATTCAAGATACAAAAAGTAAAGCTAGTTAACACTCCTTTAGCAAGTCATTTTAGGTTTTCAAAGGAACAATCACCAAAAACAAATAAGGAGTGTAAGTACATGTAAAGAGTTTCATACACCATAATAATTAGTAGTCTTACGTATGCTGTGATTTGTACCAAATATGATATAGTACATATAGTGGGAGCTATAAGCAAATACATGACTAATCTAAGTAAATAACATTAGGAAAATGTCAAGTGAATTTTTTACTACTTAAAAATAGGACAAATGTAACATTGTGTTTATGAACTTATAAGATTTTATTAGTGCAAATCTTGGTAGAGATGTTAGTAGTAAAAGGGGCAAAACAAGTTTTATTTTTACACTTTGAGTAGTATTGTTGTAAGTAAGTATCTTAACTATACAAAATTATGGCTTTATCAATTATTAAAGTTGAATATGTTACCATTGATGAAGCTAGCAAAAACTTGATTTAGTTGAAGAACTTTTTAGAAGACATAGACAAGCCATAGGAAAGAAATATTCTTTATTGTGATAAGCATGATACAATTCATCTTTTCTAAGAATCTTGTATTTCATGCAAACATAAAATATATCCAAATAAAATATCACTTTGTATGTAGTTTATTAGATAATGGGATGTTAACTTTGAAAAAGATATATGGTATAAAAATTCCTTTTGATATATTAACTAAATTAGCAGTGTGAAAAAATTAAAGGTTGTACATAGCCTCAATTGACTTTTATAATTAATTGTTCAAAAAATATCACACTAGGGTTATAAATTATAAAAGAAATTTAATTATATTGTGATAGTTATCTATTTGATAATTAATCTTAAAGTAAAAGATTGTTACAAAAATAAAATCTTATTAATATTATATTAAGAGTAAACATATAATTTATTTACAAGCAAAAGTTGTCTTATCTTTTTACATAAAAAATTTATTTATTATATAATTTGTAACCCCTAAATTAATAAAATTCTAATAGAACTACAAATATAAGAATATTTGAATTCTAAATTACAAAACTTTTTTATTTTATTTTTCAATATTTTCTTTGTCAACAAATTATTGGTGCACATTGTCTACATCTCTATTTGTAATGCGTGGTGCGTTCCAAAGTAATGAGGTCAGCATCATCTGTTTATTTAATGAACTATTGTTTTATGTAATACACGTCGCTTCATTTTTAACTGTCTGTTTGTGCCTGTTCATCTAACTTCTTCATTAGCACAGATTATCCGTCTGTCCAATTATAGGGATTTTGACCCCAAGGCCACGGGATTGGTTCTTCGTAAAATGTTTCTTGAGGGGACATTGATCTGGTGCACTAGTTTGAAGGTGGGAACGTGCGCACTAGATATCGGGTTGGCATTCGTACTGTGCAGACACTTGTTTTTAATGGCTGGAATGGGTGTCTCGAATGAGCACACTGAATCGTTTTCGTCTTGTATGTTTGCCGAAAGCAAATTTCCCAAAATGAAAAAAAAAACTGTTATTTCACAGAGACACGAAAGATAGACGCAAAATTTATGATAGACCCATCATAAGAGTGAAATTGCTTGAAAAGCTGCAGGCAATAGCCACCGGCAGTTGTACAAATCAAAACACCTATCGTAACTCACCATCATCACACAAATACAATACCATTTTCCTTTCGTTGGCATTTTATGGTACTGAGATTTCATGGTTCATAGAGCAGGTGGCTTAACCCGGACGGTTGCGAAATTAAGCACCACGATTTTCTCAATAGCTACTGAAAATGCAGCAGAGTATTCCACATGACTAGGATGGGTCTGAAATGCAGAGAAATCTTCCTTCTTCTCAAATGTCATGGAGAAGGCATGAGTGAAGCCTTGTGTAAGCATCTCTTGGCCTTCTATTTCATGTCCCCTGTCAATGCAAAAATGTACAACATATTGTGTAGAGGGATACATTTTTTTCAAAACGGTTATACCACAAACTTTCAATCAAACTACAGTTTGCTTAAACAATGGCTGCATATTAGCAAAAGTCTTCATAAGGGCAAAACAACCTGAGGCTACCAATTTGGCACAGATTTGCAGCTTATGGGCATGAGCAGATTATTCCTACTCTCTTTCTTCATGTCACTTTCAAAAAGATGTAAAAATATAATACCAAATAGCATTATTAAACTCCACAATTGTTTTGTTGCTTAGACCAAAAGATGAGTGTCATGCTTCTTAATCTCCTGAACCTTTCTGTACCACAACAAGGTTTTGACTCAAAGTTCATCTTCTAGCGGATAGTTTAGAATCATAGAGCTTCAAAAACAACTCACCATTCAAAGGACTTGATAAGATCGACATCAGAAGCCAGCTTCTCCATTCCTTTGATAATCTCCTCCACCGCAACACATTCCTTAAACTTAACAATCACCAAGTGCTTGAACTCTCCCATGGTTATTGTACCCATGACAGCAAATTATATCTTCAAAAGCCTGTTATTTATACACAGACCCAACCACATATCTTGTTATTCACATGGCAAATTCCACAGTCTATATATCCACTGTTGCACTCACCCCAGGGACAGATTTCACCCCATCTGGTGAGAATTGGGAAAATATCACTCTTTTCCGTGGACAGAATCTGCGGCTAAATATATGGGAAGGTACAATATAGGTTGACTGGTCTATTTGACAAACTAGTCAACAACATCTTTTGCCAGATCTTACAGTAAAAATTGTCCACTCATCTTTTGTCCTACCTCTTGGCTTTTGCTTTTGCACATGAATGGGGTCCTTAATGGCTACTGCAATATATTTTCTTGAAACTTGAATTTTGGTGCCATCTTTATTTCCATACGCGTTATCATCACATGGGCAGGCCTCTTTTTTCCTTTATTTTTTTAATGTTTCACCTTTTCCTTTGGTATGTGGGGAACGAAATGGACACTACTTTTGGGCGTTTAATAATCCTTTTCCTTTGAACTTCAGAGTGCAATGCTTATTGCTGGACTCTTCTCCATGTTCTTCACATGTGCTCTAAAGGGTTTAATTATTTGACTTTAGGAGAGGACGTACCTAGTGGTCATTTTTAAAGAATCTTTATTTAAGCCTTTTTGACAAAAGGAGGGAAGTTGTAATGTTATCATTTTCACGACATTAAGATCATCGTTATGGTTACTTTTCATTTTTCTTGCCCTCTTTAATGCATGGTTTTATATATGTCTATAAAAAGTTGTGGTAGACAAAATTATATTTATTTAGGAAGGTACTGAAGCTGTTGCAAAGGAGAAGATTGGACGGGGGTTTATGTTTAATTGAGCTGATATTTGAAGTTTTCAAGTTATATTGTATCCTACCAATATAAACAATAGTACGTTTAAGAATCTTATAAACATAGCTTACAAATCTTCTCATAGTGGACGTACACATATGACAGACATGCAAGCAAATGTAGGGAGAAAATTTTGGTATTATACGTTTCTAATTAATTGACCATAGTCTGTACCTAACAGTACTGGGAAAAATACCAACAGTCAACTTCTCCCACAAAATTTCTAATAGCTTCATTATTTATAAAATTTAGGCCAGGGTCCAATTACATGGACGGAGGGAGAAGGATCGTATATGAGTTATTTGTGACTTGCGTTTAAAAAAATACATTTTATTTTTTACTTTTTGTAAAAATATACGATGTGCAACAAAATTAGGCAGGATATATAACAATTACGTATAAAGTACAAATAATATAATTACAAATTGTATGACAGTTGTTACTCATTTTACATTGAATGATAATTATTACATATTTTATGCTACTTATTGTAAATTCTACACTACTTATTACACATCTTATAATTTTTCTTCCAAAAAAAATAATTAAAAAAAATATAAGTGTAGAACTCACATGTCCCGTCCACACCGCACCTATAACTCCCCGTCCACCCATGCTTTTCGTTTTGGCAAATATCGTTTGGTGAACACTGGATTCAATCAATTCAAAGGATTTGCCTTGATCCTGAACTAAAGATGCCAACAAGCCAGAGTTCATTTTCAATACCGTTGAAGTTGGCAGCCACTTCCAAGGTCATTCATTCACCAAGAACACGATAAACGTGGACGATTGGGAAACAATTTTACAGCACTGAATTTTTGGTTTTAAAAATTTGATTCTCTTGCAATGAAGTATGTTGTTCGCTTTAGCATGAATTTTACTTAATTAATATATCGATATACTCATTTTGTCTTCCAAAATTTGTTCTTATTTAATCTATTTTGTGAAATCCTTTTTGTTTCTGTAATTTTTAATTACAGTTGAAATTATTGTTATCCAAAAATTAATTAATTTTTAAGAAAAATATTCTTATAATTGTGTTTAGGTTGTCTGAAGAGAAAATTAGTTGTAATCTTATTATTGTTCGTAGTAAAAATTGTGCACTATGTGTTCTATTATAGTTGATTTTATTTCGTTATCTTATGTGATATATATGATCGCATGAAGAGAAAGAAGAATAGACCTAAGAAAAAAAACAAAAAATTAATTGTCCATTGCAGTCTCTCCCAACATCTTTGTTGTTCGGGAGATGAGAATTTTTTCAAGTGCTCGGGATCATCAAGAGCCACCTAATTCCCACGTCAGGGCTTGATCAAGAACTATCCAAAGGTAGAAACGCTGGTAAGGGATTGTAGCCATTTGCTTTAATCTAACAAGAGTAAGACTTTACATATATATTAATTTGTAGTGTGAGATTTTCGTGCATGAGGATATTATTTTGATGGTAATGTTCTTCTCGTTCTTGCCGGCCGTTTCAACAACAGACATTGGACAATGCAAGCCTCTAGTCCACGTTTCCAATCCTTTATGGGAACTTGAAACATTTGTTTAAATTTTTTCTTTTTTTCCTTTTTTTCCTTTTTTTTTTTTTTTTTTTTGTTTTGGGGTTACCAACAAAGAAAGTAAGGTTTAGTCTATATATTTGGGAGACATTTTATTTGACGGGTCTAATAATATATGAGAATCCTACACATTGTGACGAGGGAGACAAGAGAGTCGGACCTGTCTAGACCTATCTTTATTTTAACAAACAAATAGACTGGTCACCAAAATACTTACCATAAATTTGAATGCATGCCATCTATTTAATCAATTTAGTGACGGTATAATACTAAGATTTTGTCGACTGGAAATGACATATAAATTTTTTTTTTTTTTGGTGTCAATTCCATTCCATTTTCATCCTACCCTTTAGCAGCATGGGGCAACCCTCGTGCAAGGAATAATGTATTGAGTATACGTTTTATCTGACAGTGGGACTGTGCCCTAAACATTATTAACTACATTGTTTGGCAGTGTACTCAACTTTATATATATATATATATATATATAATTGAAAAAGCAGAGGGGCCCGTGTCTGCATCATCGCCTGTTGCTTGCTGCCTCATTTTGGACCTGAATGGCAAGGCTATGATTCTGGCACAAGCAATTAGGGGACGACAAATTCGTCAAGGCAGTGGTACAATCTGCATGCACGCGTTTGGGTTCTCCCAGCTGCTAGCCTCTAGGTTAGTAAATTTACGTTTGTTAAAAAAACCAAAAAAAAAACGAAAAATGTTTATAGTTTTTGGCCCTTTACTTCAGTTAAATTTCTTTAGTTAATTTTTTTGGATGTTTAAGTTTTTTTTGTTTTAATCAGTGGACTGCGACGACTACTTAGAAATCATAGTTTGAAGTTTGTAGATGGAAGAGAATTGAAAAAAACAAGAATCCAAGTTGATTTAGTAGATGGATGAGACAAGAATCTGCTACGATTTACTTTTCTTAGCTCCGTAATAAAATTTTCTGTTCAAAAAAGAAAAAGAAAGAAAGATAGTATGAATGAAATTTGTAGAAGAAAAAAACTTCATTTACATTTTAATCAAAAAACAATCTGACTAGTCATAAATCTTATGGAATAATCAGTAGTGGTGCTTGATATACAATTTATAATCAAAAATCAATAATTACCAGTTTATGAATTCCGATGACTAAAAATTAAAATTAGTTAAATGTTCCCACAATAAATAATATCTAACAAAATAGCTAATGACATTTGAACAACTTTCTCCCACTCCATACCTAAAGTGGATCTACACTCTCAAGCCCATAAGCTAAAATGGGAAAACGAGGGAAAAGTGAAGGATTGGGTGATACGTCTATTATAACAAAATATTATTTTTAAATATTCTTAATTGATATTCTACCGAGATTAGATATTGATTGAGCTATAAAATTGATAGGTGTTTTTTTATGAAAAAAAGTAGTCATTCTCTCTCTTATTTGTCTTCAACTCTTTTTTTCTTTTCCCTAAAGTTTTAATGGTGTGTAAGGTTACGGGACTATGTACTTCTCTCAACTTAAATCCTTTCCTTTTTATGTGAATTATGTGTTCTTTTTGTTTATGCAGAAAAATTTATTTTTACCTCTCACTAGTTATCTTCAAAACTCATGACAATTTAGCATTTTTAAGTAGATTAATTCCCTTTTTAATCCTATCCTTTGTGTAAAAGTTCCATATTCATACCTGCTTGTACGGAAAATAATTCTCTGTTAAGTATCATTCAATATATATATTAAAAAAAAAAAAAGAGGAAGTTAAGACTAGCAAAGGCTATTCTAGGGTTTTTCTTATCTTGTTTCTACTCTTAGTTTTATTGGGTAATTGGTAATTTTAAGTAAAAACTTTTTAGGAAAATTGGCTCTGGTTGCGTAGGATTTCCCTATATCGAAACTAGACAAAAAAAAAAAAAACAATATTTATTGGTGTTTGTCACAAATTTGCTCTATTTCTTTCCTTTTTTTTTTTTTTTTTCAAAGAAGTACTCTTTACAAGTTAAAGATTTGTTCTTTTGCTTATTTTTATTTTAGAGTTTTTAATGAGAAGTTGTCATCTCTATTTTGAATTTTAACGATCAAAATACTCACATATTTACTAAGTTGTCTTCAAAAAAGAGTTGTTGAAAGAGTCGATGGTAGTACCAAAGCTAATATAGATTATTATTTTGTTCTCTCAACTTGTCAAATTATTTGGTTGTTGTATTATAAATATTTAAATCTCTGTAGGTGGCTGGTTACAATCAAATTAAAAATTTGCTCTCTCTTTCATAGCACATGCATGTTCATAACATATATAATGCAATCAAGTAATTTTATGTCAATTCCACCAAAACAACAATTGACACCCTTCTGTCTCGCATTCCAATATCATAGTATCATTATTAAAGAACCTATCTGTAAAACTTGCAAAGAAAGAGCCACAGTAGTACCAGCTTAACAAATCAAATGAGCTACAACCTAAACTCTTATATCATCCAACATGGAGCACCAACATAGCAGTGAAAAAAAAAATTGCCTGCAATTCCACAAAGCATGGATTCATTTGATTACTTTTTGTGCTAGTAGTGTATACCAAATTTGAAATTTCTTACACTTGTGCATTATTATTATTTCTCTTTCCTATGTTTAGACATTTTTCAATATATTGTTTGTTGCTATTATCAATTTCAATGTGTTAATCATGTAAATATTAAATTAGAATTATTATATATGAGAATAAATAATGACAACCTATTGACCCAAGATAATGCAAATAAGACATTGAAGACTATGTGAAATAAGTATATAACTTATATTTGTAGTGATATTTGCATAAGAGCTATTGAAGAAATTTTAGACTTGGAATTCATTTTGATAAGGAAGATGAGTTTACATTGTTAAAGGGTTTCAAACAAGAAAAGTATATATATAAGCATGACAAGCATCAATTCAAAAATTTGGGATGCAATAAAGAAACATTGGAAGCAATAGAAGGAATTGATTGAAAATTCGACTAGACTAGGATGAGATTCAATAAAAAAAACAATTCTTACTACCAAGACATGGTAGAAAGGGGCAATTAAAGTTAGTTTCAACATTATTTTTCTTTACTCAAATAATTTTTTTACATGTTTATGACACTAATAATACTCCTTATTTTAAATTAATGTAAGCTAATATGTTTGTGAAAAACTTTTGATAATCTAGTATTGAGTATATATATATATAGATGCTTGGGGTTATTGTAATAACTAAAGAATACGCTACTGCACATTTATCAATTTCCTTAGGAATTAGTTGTGGTGTTAAGACTAATCATGTAACTTAAGACAAGAATGAGGCATTAGAAGTTGATGATGATTTAGATGGAAAACTTAACTTTATTAAATTCATAGATGAATTACTTAGAGGTTCTATGATATAGATGAGGAATGAAAATTTTGGTTTAAATAATATAGTAAAAGGAAATGAGACTAATAAGAAAAGAGGTGTGGAGTCAAATTTGCATGTGAAAAATGGTTCTAAAAGGCACAATGCAAAACAATTCTCTGAAGGGGCAATTTCACTTAGAAAAGTAGTTGATCAATTAGTCAATAGTTATACTTGAAGAAAACAGACTAGTCACGATGTTCTGTACATGATCTTATGAAAGACATTCATTCTTTACTATGTTGAAAAAGATGGTGACTTTTTTATAGTTGTCACGGATTTAATTGAAGACTAGAAAAAGAGAGATTTATTCTAGATTGTTGACTAAGCAAGCAAAGCTGTGTTGATTAAATTATCAAATTAAGAAGCACAAAACCCAATAGATGATTTTTCTATGTACCGTGATGTTATTTATGTTTGGATACTTTTATCGGTTATCAATCTTTCGTTTTTCTTTTTTTTTTTTTTTAGTGGTGCAAATATGAGAAATATTTGGTACATTCAATCTATTACATATTAATATGCATTTTTTTTCATTAGATATAACTAATGATTATGCCAATCATTGTAGAGGAAGTTATGATAATAATGCTGACAATGAAGATGAACTTGTACTATTTGAAGTAGAGGTTATTTGTGCTATTTGTACTTATTATTATCCATATGTACACAAAAAAACCTTATATGACCTCTTATTAAACAAGAATAAAATGAGTGATTGAATTGATACAAGGTCATGAAGTATAATATTTGAATATGATTAGAATGAATAAAGAAACATTACTCCAATTATATACTAATCTACAATTGAAGAATTAGCTAAAATCTTCAAGGAGCATGTTTTTAATTGAAAAACTATATATATTTTTATACACCTTTTCTTTGCTTAAATCCAATAAAACATTTGGTAAACATTTTTAACAAAGGGAAAATAGTTAGAAAATGTTTTGTTGAAGTCTTATCAATAGTGTTATCATTAGCAAAAGATGTTATCAAAGCTCATGACCCTAATTTTAGAAATATTCTAAAAATTCTCTATAATAATAGATATATGTCATATTTCAAGGTTTATTTTTTATGGTTAATAATCATATTATTGCATCAAATAATTAGATTTTGTTTATCAGTATTATATGCTAAATATAGTTATATCAATTAAATATAAGCACTAGTATGTTTTAATAATAGTATTACATTGAAGCAATAGATGGAAGAGCTTACGTGCATGTATTCCTATAAAAGATCAAATGCAATTTATTGAAAAGGCATACCAATAGATAATATAATGATTTGCAAGTAGTTTTAATATGTAATTCACTTTCATTTTAGTGTAGTAGAAGGGTACAACACTTGATGTATGTATTTTTAGTTCAACTAATAATAATTCAAATCATAATTTTCCACCCCCAACAAAAGGTATTATCTCTTGATCATAACATACATTATTCATTTTAAATAAATATTTTATATAATGAATTATTCACTTCAAAATTTTTTTACTTTTGTGAATAAATATAGATAAATATTATTTTATTGATGTTGGATACCCAACACTTAAAGGATATCTTAGACCTTATAAAAGTTTAAGATATAATTCATCAAAATTTTAGCATGGTTAATGGCTAAGATGACGTTTTAATTATGCACATTCATCATTAAGAAATTGCATCCAAAGTACTTTTGGATTATGAAAGAGAAGATGGAAGATATTCTATGCGATGCTACATTTTCATTTAAAATACAAAAAGATGTTGTTATTATGTCAATGACATTATATAGCTCTATTCATCAAAATTCTACAAATGTTCTTGTTTTTCATAAATTTGATTAGCACCCTAATATTATCCCACTTGATATTTTTCTTGTTGTTGAGAGAATTTTACAAGATGGATTCTTTGATGATAGCAGAATCATATAAATGAATCTTTTTGGTCAGCAAATTGATTTTAGTTTGATGAATTAGACTTTTTTCCCTCAATTTTTAGAATTTTTTCTTTTACTTTATTTTTTTAATGGAGGTAGTATATTTTATGATATTTGATAGAATATAGATATAATATCTATTCTTTAAGATTAAGATTCCAAATTTAATATCACAATTCCTTACTTCCAGGGGAAGAAAAATTATAAGTAAAATGACTTTCATGCAACTTTGTTTTTTTTAAAATGTAACGCCCACTTCTATGAAGAAAATTGTTGGCTGTCTTAGCCATAAAGAGCTCTTAATTGTTACATTCAATGTGAAATTTTTAAAAACAAAATTATTATTAATCGTGCTCTTTTATAATTATTTTACATACCAACAGCTATTTTAACATCAATTTTACCAAACAGACAAAATTTTATTAGATCTCTTTGACGGTACTTTCACCCCCATTATCAAATAACCTACAATTTTGAGTAATAGTACTTTTAGCCCCAACACTTTTTCTCACAGGACTTTTTATCTCCAGCAACTCTTAACTTACAGCATTGCTAGACAGGGTAGAAATTATTTACAGGACCTCGAAAAGGAAACACATCCATACACACACGCACATCATCTTAAGATGAACCTAAAGGAAGCTTCACAAATGACAAACTATGAACTCTCAAGAACCCTCTAAACTACAAGTCCGGTTCTATACGCACACTGACGAATTGGGAGCAACTCACTCTAAATAAAACCATTTGAACAATCTTTATTTTAGAGAAAGAATGCAATCGAACCTGACAATAATGCAATTTCAACTGTAACCATTATAAGTGAATCCCCTAACCCCCTGATTGATTGGAAGAATACCTTTATTCACAATTTATATTCACCGATAACAGAATTTGGTACAAGAACCACAAAAATTTAACTTTTTGTTTGTTCACATTGTCGAACAACTTGTAAGTGTCTCCATCATCCTCTATCTTGACATCACAAATAGCCATTGTTCGTTTCACTGGAGATAATTTAGATACATCAAAGTGTGCAGGAGCAGATAAAATGCATCTCATCCCATATGTTCACACTTCCAATTTGCTCTTTCTTTTAACCATTTTTGACGTATGTTATATAGCCACATTGAGAAAGTTTAAAATTAACTTTGTTATTAGGGAACGAGGAAGAAGAAGAGACCTCACAATTAACATATAACAATAAAAAATTTTTGGCCTTCTAACTTAAAAGAATTAAATTACAATAAAAGTTTAGGTATAAGAATATAAAGAGTTGTAACTTAAGAATAATTATTATTTTTGAAAAAATAAAATTAAAAGTGCTAAGAAGATAAAAAGTTATTACTCAAAATGAGTTAAAAAAGAGAAGAGGTATAACATATGGTATGACTTTGTCACGAAAATATTTTTTTGGTGCGTGTGTATTGATATATAAAAATAAAATTTTATTTCTATACAATTTTATTATGTGAAATCAAATTCAATGTATGTTATAATTATATCGTAGCTATTAAATAGTGTGATTACATAATATTTTTCATTCGTTATTTGGAGCCTTGTACACACCTTTTAATTCCGTTTTTAACCGTTTGCTGGGTCCCTAAGCTATTAACTATTTTTAATCTAGGGTCGAAAACATTACTTATAAAATTAAAAATTAATTTTTCTTTTATTCATCTTTCAATTTTACAAATGTAATTTCATCACAGACATCACGGTTAAATAAAGAATAGTTCATTACACAAAATTTGTTATATGATTGTGATTATTTTTAATACTCAATTACAAGGAATAAGAAGTGGTGAGCTTGGGTTATGTTCTTGGTAGGGTTAGGCGACCTTAATTTTCAGTGAAGGGCTAATGGGTTGGTGTGAGTATGGTAATTTTAGGTGAGTGGGCACACTATCTTTTTGCATAAGGCTGACGTGCAGTGTTGCACAAATTTTTTTGTACATTTGTAGCTTAATTAATGTCAAGTGTTCTCGACCAGAACAAAAAATAAAAATAAAAATAAAAATAAAAAATATTTGAAATTAAGCAAGTGCTCATATTTCATTGTGAAATAAGCGTTGACTTGGTCGCCAAACAACTTGGTTGATGATGATGGATGGCACTTTACTTGCAATGTGACCCAGCAATGGGAGCGATTATAAGGTAAACATTGCTCATTGTGCACTGATGAAACCCATCAGTAATTTTGTAGAAAAACATACACCCATGAGAGCATGGAGAGTCATAATTGTTTGTGAAAAAGTGCCATTGCATGTAACATCTTCCATCTTCGCTTCCATAATTCAAAAGTCCTTTTGATTTAATTTTTTAACGATGAATGTGCACGTTTAAGGATTTTTTATAAGTTAAAAATTATTTAGATCATTATAAATTATGCAGTGTAGTGTTAATGAAAATATTTTTTTTTTACAAAAAAGAAAATAAATTTATACGTTCACTTAAGTATTGCTGAAAAATACCTTTATAGAACTTCAAAAATCTAAAAATTGAAAAAACCTAGAGAACAAATTTTTTATCTTTCTAAATTATCTTTGTTATCATTTTAATTTAAAATAATCTAAATAATTTTAGTTTATAAATATATTAATTAAATAAAAATAAATGTAATGGACATAATTAAGTCAAAATGTGTTTTTTAGTAGGTAAATTTTATAATTTTTATTTGATAGAGTGACAAACTAATTAAATTGTAATGAAATTAAAGTCATGGAATTTGATAATGACAAGTTTGTATAATAAAAATAAAAACAAATGATAAGTTTAGTGATAAACTATGTAATTTTTGTTTTTTGTTTTTTTTTTTTGGGGACATCATACAAAGGCAGTTTCATAATTGAAAAAGTATACTTACATTTTAATGCAAGAATAGAAGAGGCCCGAAGATGACATTGACATTAGTCTGATACCAAACCTGGATGGTGAGTAATTTCCTATAATCATATCCGTGCAGTAACAATAAAATACGAAGATAGAAACAAATCACAACATATACAACAAAATTCAACAAGAACATTGACTCTAGTTACGGAAAACATCACATAGCTGCTCATTGTTTTTATCGGTAGTGCTTTTGCTGTTGCCATGTAATTCAGCCAACAGTTTCAACATTTCTGCTCAATTCGTCCAGCTTCTTCATCCTCAATTTCTCACTTTCACTGGCCAGCTGACAAAAGCATTTCATTGCAGAACAGCAGGAAGACAAAAGAAATTAAAGCATCATAAAACTATAAATGCATCGCCAATGCTAATCTGAAGGTCTAACTACAGAAAAATGATGCAATCAATTGCTCACCTCCATTAATTTGGAAACTAGTTGAGCTTTTTCCTTGTTCTTCTCATTAAATGCTTCCAGGGCTTCTTTGTATTCTCTTTCCTGCAATCATATTCTAGAGACGTGAGGGCCTGCCTTGGTAGGATATGGATTTGAGGAACAATCAAACTCGGCAGGCAATCAAATGTCCCATGAAACTTTAAACCATCCATTTGATCATGGCCATAGATGGTATTTTGAACATTTAGAAATTCTCTCAACCTATCTGTTTGGCCTGCTACTTTTCTAGAATATCATGATCTCATAACGACAGTTCAGATAGAGGCTCTAAATTTTCACCTTTTTCTTGCAACTTAGCCCCAGTGGCTTCAGTTCTCTGTTGACACTGTCAATTTTCTTACGCACCGTAGAAACTTCCTTCCTCATCGGATCTGTGACAGCTTCAAGCTCCTTGAAAATTTTTGCGCGTTGGCCAAAAAATTGAAAATGAAAATAGAAAAAATAATAAAAATAAAGGAACATCATCTGCATGAACAGAAATCTAAATGGATTATAGAATATCATCTTTGAATTCCTAAATTTCTAAATGGTAGAACAAATGTTGAGCAGTATTAACTCAACAGAGTGATTGGTCTCTGTTTGCTTCTCTGTTGCTAAATTTTTATATGCCAAAATGCATTGTAGGCATTAGTATGCTAGCATGTTCAAAACCTGTCAACTTACTTCTCGAATCTCTTCTAAGCACTTAGTGGCCTCTTCCACACGTCCGATACGAGCCTGAACCTTCTCTCTCACCTCCATCTTCCTCCTTTCGATCTCTTCTTCCTTCGCACGAAACAAAGCCAATGCGGATTTGGACATCTCTTCTTCCTTGTCATCCTGTATTGGGCTTCCATTGGAGCAGATGAGACCCGAGTTCTTCACTCTCTGCATCTGTGAATGTTGTTGCTCCCATATCTGATTTTGTGTTGTCATTGCTCCTTGCAGGTATAGCACTTTTGCTTCCTCCTCTTCAGTTCCCCGTTATCTTTCTGCGCCCCTGAACTTTTTTTTTCATTGGGGATGAATGATTGCTCTCTTTCTTTCGCAGTGGGCTTTTATAAAGTAAGCTAGCCTTAAAAGGTATGATGCCAACTTGTTAAATTCGCAACATAAAATTACCCATTACCTTACGGGGGATGAAGCAAAGTTTTTCCAATTAAAAATTTGACTTGATCATCCCCTAACCTCCCTCAATTTGCTCAACATGAGCACAGCAACGATCCACCATCAGTAAATTATCTATGCTTTATGGTTTTTATTAAATGTGGGTCAACTTCTCATTCGATCCATTACATAAGACAAAGAAGGATCTAAAGGGGCCTCCTTTTGTTAGAAGGCTATTTTCTTTAGTTAGTAGTGTGGTGACACATTCGGCCAACTGCCTCAATTACTCGTCCAACAGGTTATGCAAGACAGCACATGCGTGGAAGACCCACATGATTTCTTGCGTCTGACAAATAATATCATATTATTTCTCATAATACAAACAAGTGTACATTACAAGAAATACAGTACTATTTGTGTAATCAATAGTTTTCCTTCAAGAAAAGGATGTCAAGTGTAGGGTTTCTCACACTGTAGATTTGAGAATGATCAAATGCAACCAATTTTAATTATCTTCTTTTCTTTTCTTTTCTTTTCTTTCTTAATTATGTTGGGGTCAACAAAAAGGGGTAAATTTGTTCGAGAGGCCTTTAAAATACCGGTAAATCTTCTTTTTCCTTGGAAAAGGGCTGGGGGAAGATTTCTGTGGAGTGAACACGAAAGGCTCACCAATACAAAAATATTGAGAGCCTTAGGGGACAAGACAAAGTAGGAGAGACCTGGGCACAGCTACTTGGCTAGGCTCCATCGCATATCATTATGGAAGTTTCAACCAAGAATCTTCAGCTTTAACCTTTTAATCTTGGTATCTTATTCTTTCCTAGAAAATCAAGTGGTACAGCACTACGTTGAACATTGGCTTTTAAATTTTCATCTAACTCTAGCCAGGCAAGTTTAGATGATTTTTCACCATTCTCTGCTAAAGAAGATAATATAGAGAGATTAAAAAAAGAAAGAAAGAAAAAGCAAGGATTGAATCCAAAACTAGTTTGTAAGTGTATTGGTAAAATATAATATATCATCCATATTTTAAATTTCACCTAACAATTTAAACTTTTTAAATGAAATAATTTTTCAACTTGATATCAGAATTTTTATCACCAAATGATAATGAGTTCAAATCTCATTATCTTTACATTCAATTGTAAATTAATTATAAATTTATAGTTTGTTCATTCTTCAGATCCAAAGTGAACTTGGATTGTTCACGCTTATGACAACCCCAGTGAGCTAGGCTTTCACATGATGAAGTGTATTGAAATATAATATATGATCCGTATTAAATAAAATTATTTATTGACATTATTGGTATTTCACATTGGCATCAAGACATCAAAATTGATAAGAAAATAAATTTTCATATTACTAAAATATAATAATTTAATATGACTTAACAATATCTACAGATTTTCTCACTTAAAGGTTTGAATTTTTAAGTAAATTTGAAATATTGAGGTATCTTTTAACAAAATTAGCTTATAGGGTACTAGTTCTCTAAAAATAGACAAATTTTCATTTTTTTTCCTTCACTACGGTACGACGAATTACTATATTTCCTCTTAGGCCACCTATTTCTAAATTGTATTGAACAAATTTAATAACTAACCTTGACCTTTAGTTCTTGATAAGAAACTATTTATTATTTCAAAGTTACAAAATTTCCACATCTTGCAATTAGAATTTACTCTCTGGGTTCCTAGCTAGCCGTAGCCTGCGTGGTCCTCTTGCTGCTTGACGGATTTGGCAATGCTACCCTTAAGAGCATCCAGTGATTAAAAGTTTAAATTTTAATTTTAAAGTTTTGATTTCTAATACTAAAAAGAGAATGTGAAATTTATAAAAATTTTTTAAAAAATGATTATCCTTATTGTATAACTTATTCTCCAATAATTTTTTTAATAAAAAAAATGAAAATTCTGGCCTTTTTTTTTTTTCAACAAGCAACTTGGGTTATATTGGGTACAACGGAGCTTTCACAATATGATTTAGGCTGAATCCCGAAATTTCATTATATTGGATTATATATAAATGTCACTATAGTATAAAAGTGCGATATGAAAACAAATAAAACTTTTTTGTCCTTATCTTTGTTGAGACTATTTAGATTATTGTAATTAACGAGGAGATTGTTGAATTTAGTGGAATTATGTATTATTCTTCATTTCCATACACTTTAATATATTCTTTATACTTAATTAATATAATTACTTATATTAGATAAGTATTATCTATATTTGAATACTTATTAATTGATTTATACTTATTATGTAAAAATTATTTAATTTAAAATTTTAATAAAATTAACAAATTATACATAAAACTTATTTTTTATCAAATTTATATTTATAACATGATATTAAATGAGATTATAAGTGATTTAACAAAAAAATAGAAAAAATCGTTAAGATTCAAAGTTAAGTAAAAATAGAGATCGATTAACTTATAGTATTAACTAGTTAGTTGAGAAACCAGAGAAGAGAAGCAAAAAAGAATCGAAGAATTTGGATCAATAGACTTCACCAATTCCTATGATTAATCAAACATCAAAGAAATTGCAAAGAGAAAAATTACAAAAAATGTGAATTGATTCATCAAACCGATGCTTGCAATTGACTGGACATCAAGGAAGTTGTAAAGTCAAATGTTATAGAGATTTCAAATCATTGACCTAATCTGTAGTTACAATTAACTAGAAGTAATTCAAAAGGTGAAAAATTCAACGTTGCAAAAGTTACAAAGAATATATATTGATCAACCTGACTAGTAAGTATAGTTGACCGATAGGATTAAAAAGTTAAAGGTGTAGAAATTAAAAAAGTTAGAGAGATTTTTGGTCGATTTACCGATTTAAAGGTTATAATCAATTAATATCTTAGAGATAATTTTTTTGTTTTGAAATTTGTTCTTTTTATAGAAAAAAAATCAATATCCAATGATTAGTTTGTTATTTTTATCAATAAAAAAGTTATAGAACTTTTTTGTAGACATACCTTAAGAAATTATATTATGCTTAATATGAAAAATCAAAGAAAAAGAAAAGTGAGAAAGATCAAGAGCAATTGCTTTAACAAAAAAAAAAAAAAGAATTTATGAAAGAGTAAAAGTGCTTTAAAAGAAGAACAATATAAAGTAAGTGTTTAAGTTATGAAGAATTGTTGGTTCTTATAAAAACTTTACATGATCATTATTGTAATTAAGGTCAAGGTATTTAATGCAAAGAGCTATCCTTACTTTACACAAAAAAAAAAAAAGTTAGTGAAGTTAAACTCTTGAAAAATGAATTTTATAGAGTGGACTTAAACTCTCATTTTAAACTAAATCATTATAAATTGTTATGCATTCTCATTCTTTCCTTATCACATTTATTTTCATTAATTATGTTGTCTACTTAGTTATTTGTTGTTGATTATTGTATTATCTCTTTTTAGAGTTGGAATTAAACGTAAATTAAGCAATCAACAAAATAAATCTAATTCACCCCTTCTTAGGATGCTTTATAAACCAATAAGTAGTATCAATATCTTAAAATCAATCCATAGCATTGCTTGTACCCATGTGTCAATTTGAAGATGGAAACATCTTTAAATACTCTATCTTTGATTGTTTTAATTACAACTATTAGAGAGATAAAATGATCATATACATCCAATCTCATAACTATGAACTATGGAAAATAGTTAAGTGACGTAAAAAAAGCCTTAAAAGCGAGCATTAATAGGAAAAAAGTGAGTTCACCATATAAGCCAAAATATTCAAAATCCTTAATTCCTAAGCTACTTACATCTTTTATTATTAATTAAGTGTTAATGAATATACTAAGGTTTCTTCATAAAAGATGACAAAAGAGATATAAGATAAGTTTAAATTGTTCATAAGGATACAAAATAAATAAATGACATAAAAATCAACTTGTTTATGTATGAGTATGAGTTTTTTTAGATGAAAAGTAATGAGATAATCTCAAAGAAGTATATGAGATTTACTAACATCATTAATCCATTCAACAATTTTGAGAAAAAGATTAAGACAAATGATTTTGTGAAAAAGATGTTATCGCTTTCAAAGTTTTGGAACCTTATGGTAATCGTAATTACTAAATTCAAAGACCTAAACATATTAGATTTGATAAGTTAACTAGGTACCTATTAACCCATAAGATGTCCTTCATAAAAAAGGTTACTAAATAGAAGAAAAGAGTAGCTTTTAAAGTCTCCTCCTTCAAAGAAAATAATGATAATTATGATGATGAAAGTGATCAATCCACATAAGAAAATCAAGAGAAACTTGTCATGTTAACTAAAAGAGTCACATAATTCTAAAAAAAAAAAGAATAAAAAGAGAAATAAAAAATTCTTTAAAAGTAATTGCAACAAGGATAAGATCATTTGTTATAATTGTAATAAATCTAGTTACATTGCTCACAACTTTCTTACTAACATGAAAAAGGATAAATATCTAACCAAGAAACCCCTCAAAGCTACTTAGAATAACCTAAGTAACTCTAAAAGTAATTCCAATGATACTATAGTCAACTTAACATATATGACTATAAAAGATAAGATAAATTCTAATTATGATACTTCTAATAATTATAAGCCTTTAATTAATGAGTTATGTGATACTTTAGATTACATAAATAGGAAACTCAAAAACTTGACTATCAATAATAAGAATCTTCATACTAAAAATGTCTTTATGAAGTATGAAATTAGATCTTTAATTAAGGAGATTACTTCTTTAAAAATTAAGAATACAACTCTAAAACAT
This sequence comes from Ceriops tagal, assembly GCA_021533255.1. NCBI lineage: Eukaryota > Viridiplantae > Streptophyta > Magnoliopsida > Malpighiales > Rhizophoraceae > Ceriops > Ceriops tagal. The sequence goes on along the minus strand of CM038605.1, from coordinate 2,564,683 downwards.
GAGGTTAAGTTATTCACATAGAAAAATTATAAGCTAGATAATGTTTACAATAAAGGAAAACTCATGAAATTCTTTAATGAAAATATTCATCTTAAAACATGCTAAAAACAAACACTAACTAGAGATGTCACTTAACTTTTAAAAGCCTTAAGGTAAGATAAGTGGTTTGGGCTATATGTCTCATTCATATCAACTCAAAGCTTTTTAAGGCAAAATAACTCATGCTCATACACTTATATAAACATCTAATAGCATAACATATAAGAATGCTTATTCATTATATTATTGTAGAAAAACATTACATAAGTATGCATATATATAAAGCACATATAAAAGCCTAAAGCATCTCGTAGATATATACATCCTTATGATAGATAACATAATCATGATAAATATGATACTTAGGCATATAGATATCATGTTGAAGATTATATTAAATGTTATTTTTATCAGAATTATAATCACATACAATATGTATGTAATTTGAGATAGAGTTTAGATAATTATCCTCATGTAAGCATTACAAGCACTAAAACTCACACTTAAAGACTCAAGAAAATTTAGGTATATAAATCTAGATAAATCTAATATATCTTAAAAGCAATATGAAAAAAGATAAATGGTATTTAGATTGTAGTTGTTCTAGACATATAACAAGAAATACAAAGAGTTTCATTTCCCTCAAGAAAATTGATTGTGAAATGATAACATTTAAAAACAATGTCAAAGGTAAGATTATTGGCATTTGTAAAATATATAAGATAAAGTTCCCAATAATTGACAATGTCTCACTTGTAATAGGCTTAAGTTCAATTTATTAAGTATTAGTCCAATAATTAATGATTATATGATATCATTTAAGCAAAATACTTGTTATGTTGCTCATTCCAAAATAAAGGATCCCTTATTTGTTGTTAAATAATCAGACAATATGTATATTATTGATTTGAAAATTTTGACTAGTGAAGATGTTAAGTATTTTACCTCTATTAATAAAGAATAATGGATGTAGCATTAAAAATTAGGGTATGCAAGTATGAAACAATTATTAAAACTTAACCCATATAACTTTGTTAAAGGTCTTTTGAAAATAAAATTTAAAAATGATAAAGTGTTTAATACATGCTAAATGAATAAGTAAAGTAAAAGCTCTTTTAAGATCAAAAAGGTAGTATCTACTTTTACGTCTTTACAATTATTACATATGAATTGACTTGTCTTACTAGGGTTTCATCATTATGTAGTAAGTTATATACAATTGTCATTATAGTTAATTATAGTAGATTTATATGGTTATATTTTTAACTTATAAGATTAAACGCTTAATAATATTTAAAAGTTTGGTAATCAAGTCTAAAATTTTAAAAAAAATGTCATGTCACTTTAATTAGAAGTGACCATAGTGATAAATTTAAGAATGAAACTTTTAAGAATTTTTGTAGTTTTCAAAATATCTCTTATAACTTTTTATCTCTAAGAACTATAAAATAAAATGGAATATTTAAAAGAAAGAATAAAATCTCATAATAAATGATTAGAACCATGTTAAATAATTATAACCTTACTTAATACTTTTGAGCAAAAGTAGTTTATATTACTTACTAAGTGTCTAATAAAGCTTTCATTAATCTAACTTTTATAAAGATCCCTTATAAATTATGAAATGGGAAAAAACTTATAATAAACTTCCTATGAGTCTTTGGTTACAAATGTTATACTTTGAACACAAAAGACAACTTAGGCAAGTTTAATTTTAAGGCAAATAAAGGTATATTCTTAAAATAGTCTTCTAGTTGTAAGGCATATAAAGTGTTTGACAAGAAATCTCTTATTATAGAAAAGCCCATGTATGTTATATTTAATGAAACTAACCTTCTTTTTTTTCCCTAAAAAAGAAGAGTTAGATGATTTTACAAGTACAAACAAAAGTTTAAAGAAGGTAAGTGAATCATCAAAATAACACTAACATTCTAATAATGCTTAAATTGAGTAGAATGAACATTTTAAAGTGAATGAGTTCAACCTTCTAAATGGTGAAAATCTTGAAAATGTTATTCAATAAGATTTTAAACCAATTTCACGAAAGTGACCAAATTATTAGAAACAAAAAATGATTAATGGGCAAAAGCTATAATCAATAAGAAGGCATCGATTATATTAAGACCTTTGCTCTAGTTAATAGGTTAGAGAATATTATAATGTAGCACACATTTGCATCACACAAGAATTTCAAGTTATACCAAATAGATGTAAAAAAACATATTCTTTAATGGTTAAATCATAAAGAAAGACTATATTGAACAAACTTTTAGCTTTGAAAGTTTTTAAAAATTTTATATGGATTAAAAACAAGTGTCAAGAGTTTGGTATAAAGGTTTTTTTTCTCTTTTGGTCGACAAAAGCTACAATAAAAGTAAAGTTAATACTACTTTTTTTCTAAAATCAAAAGATAAATATTTATTTATTATTCAAATTTATGTTAATGACATCATATTTAGTGCTACAAATAAGTCATTATGTAAGGAATTTGCTAGTGATATAGAAACAGAATTTGAGATAAGCATAAAAGAATTAAATTTCTTTCTAAGATTCATAATCAGCAAGCAAATGATGGAATCTTCATTAACCAAGTCAAGTCTACTGAGAAACTATTAAAAAAGTTTGACATAGATGATTCCAATTCTTATGGCACTTTAATGACCACTTTCATAAAACTGGACAATGATGTAAATGGCAAAATTATGGATAAAAAGTAGTATAGAAATATGATTAGTAGTCTTCTCTATCTATTATGGTATCTTAATGGATTAACTTTTAATTTAGCAAGTTACTTAAACTCAAACTTTGTGACAAATAAAATTAAAAGGACGAGTACCATATATATATATATATATATATATATATATATATATATATATGTTAGTTACTTCATCAAGCCTTAATCTCATAGTACAATAGAAAGCAAAGTTTAATTGTTCTTTCTATGGTTAAAATAAAGTACATAATATTAGAAAGTTATTGTATTCAATTGTTTTGAATAAAACAAACCTTACAAGACTTTAAATTACATTACTCTTATGTGTCTATCAAGTGAAATAATAGAAGTGCAATTAATATGACCAAAAATCTTATACATCATGTCTAGACCAAACATATTACCCTAAGACATCATTTCATTAAAGATCATGTGTTTAAAAGAGATGTGTCCCCAAATTTTGTGAACACTAAAGATAAATTAGTTAAGATCTTTACCAAAATTTTGAGTTAGGATAGGTTCATGACCATTACAGGGATATTAAACATGATTAAGTTGAATTAATTTTTTGATTACATGTTTATTATGATTTGATATGTTTCTATGTATTTTGTGGCATTATCATATTATTTACATAATTGTTACAAGTGTTGCATTTTTTACAAGTAATAAGTTACACTTTCTACAAATCTCATAAAATTATAGGCTCAATTTTTTTAAAGTATTTTTCAAGTGTAAATAGAAAATAGAAAAGAAAGGTTAATAATAAATATTTACAAAGTAGAAAAAGGAACAACTTTTTGTTCGTTGAAAAGACCAGAGACGGTAGAGATCGAATCAAACCTTTCACAGGAATTGGCTGCAAAACCGTACGGGAGATCCATAAAATTTAAAGTTTAATGTTTGAAATAACTTTTATATTTTCTTAAGTTTTCTGTAAATATTATTTTTTGTTGTTATATTTGTACAAATAAATTTGTCCTCTTTGAAAACATTTTCTACATGATTTCTTATATACTTTATTGTTATTATTATTATGATTATTATTATTATACTTCTGTTGGTTAATAAGAAGCCAATTTATTTAAATGATCCAAAACTTCTGATTTTCGGTGGAAGAATAAAGTCAAGTAGTGAGCTTGGCCAAATGGGAATTATAAAAATAGTTCCCAGTTATTATTATTATTATGCTTAAGAATGTGGCACATAAAAAAAATCTGTACAAATGGTTGCGACCCCGTTAGTGGCTTCCATGCACCGTTCGCGGCGGAGTTGTTCATATCCTGAGTAGTTCAGATGGAGAAACTGAATGACAAAAGTTGCCAATTTTGCATGCTGACCCCTCCGTTGAAAGGGATAGAAACCTATTAGATCATTAGAGCAATGGCCAATTTGCGGCTTCTACATAATCTAGAAATCTTGAGAAAATGTTCTTAATAATCTTAACAGGTATTTAGGCTGTCACATATCAAGCACATTCAAGAACCAAGATGATTGATATTATAATTTCATTCACAACATTGCCATTTCTTTCCAGCAATCAGATAGGAATATGAGCAGCCATAATTGAACTGCAAGAGGTAAAGGCTGCTCGAATATGGAATTGTTAAGGTTTGTGTTTGGGTAGGGTAGTCAGTGGCAAACCTTGTGTAGCGGATTTGCCAAAAAAGCCAATGTCTCAAGAGTTTTGAAGGGAAGTCAAAATCTCCTGGTTTTCATAATCAGCATTCTTAGCTTTAAAAGCCATAGAATGGCGCATCCATTCAAACATTACCTATTGGCCTCTCTTCCGTCCCCACACCCACTGACTTGAAAAAAGAAGAAAGGACTTTCCCAGACTGCAGGCTTTTAGATAATATGTCATGTTTCTAACAACGGGGAGCTTTAATCCAACAGCTTATCATGGAACACCTTGACTCTAGAGCCTTCATCATGCATTCTAAAATTCATCAAAAATTAAAAACTAAGACAGACCTGACTCTCAACTTGACAAACATCCTAGCACATGAGACTCTCTCATTGCGAGATCTGAATTAAACATGCAAAGGCTTACTATTATTTTCACAAAAAGGCCGTTTATGTAACTCAAGCCTATGACCTTCAGACCTCAAACCTAACTCTCAACTTTTAAGAAATAAAATCCCTTTTGAGGCATCTGGCCATGCACAAATCTTTTCATAATCTCTAATAGAAACCTATAGAATTTTTCTTCGGCAGAGTTTAAGAAAAGTACCCACAAAACAACAAATACTGATTCACTTGCCCACATAATTTCCAGTGTGTTATCTCCCACAACACAAAACCATAGAATATCAAGAAATGTGCAAAGGAGACTTATCGAACAAGAAAAATCAATTGCCAGTCTCCCCATTTGAACATAAATTGAACATTGCAACAATAAACAGAAAGTTGGGGCTATCAACAGTGAAGTTTCTGCTTCCTTCCATTGCTAAAGACAGCAGATCTACGATTATTTAGGGTACTAAATCTTGAAAACAAAACTGGTCCAAGTGCAAAAGCATATAATCCTGTAAAACATGAGCAACAGACTTAACAAGTAGACTGCCTCCTCATTCTTTCTTACCAATGCCATGCGACATATTGTAGATCCCTCGCCCCTGAAGATAAAAAACAATTTGACCAAAATAAAGATTCACACTACTGAAAGCCAACAACATGTGAAGCCAATTTTGTGCAGAGGTAGAGATCGTAGGTAGAAATCATTGCAGGTTGGCATGTAGAAAAGGCTTACAATAAGATAGATTGAGCTGGCTGCCAAAGCAAAAGGAATGGCAACAGATGTGAGTTTATCATAAGGTCCTTTCAGATAAGTGTGTTTGTGGATGTGTTGAAAATATTTCTGCTTTTCAATGAGCTTCTCTCGGGGATGAAATGGTAGTTCTGACATCCTGCACAGAGAGTTCAACAAAAGCAAAAGATCATCCCAGTGTGAACACAGCATTGAATTCTTTTGTTGAATGTTGGAAATAACTAAAGCAACGTCCAAGAAGACACCAAAAGTAAAACATAAGCCTAGTAGACAAGCTGTTGCAATCACATATAAAGATTCAAAGTGAGAAACAGACTTCCCCACTAATTTGATGACCAATTATAAGCAATTGGGCGGGGGGTTGATCGGATAAAGATTGAGTGACCCCTCCTTGTGTCATGCAGACTGGTGTTTCTTCCCCTAACTGTAGTTTTTCACTACTTCTTTTGCCCATCTCCGCCCACCATTGTGGTTCTATACTAAATTCCACTCCCCAATTTCAGCATCAGATAAATTAACAAACCATTATTTTAAAAAAAATAAATAAAATTACAAGCTTGAACCATCTCTATCCCATAAACTATCCATCCGAATGACTCCATTCGCTACAGGAATTACGGAATCACGGAATCCCCAAAAACATATAAGTTTGAAATGCAGCAAACCCACCAAACAAGGCAAAGATGAGTTTTCCCCCAGCAGGTCCAACCAACAATCTACGAAACGAAACTGACGAACGCGACATGAAATTGCATAAATGCGAGAACTACAAAAAAAAAAAAGAAAAAAGAAAAAACCTAAAACCTCTGATTTTGGCGAGTTTAAGGTTTTAGAACCCAGATATGACGGAGGGTGTGGCTAAACTAGAACAGGCCAACGATGATCGTCCTACCACTGTCGGATCCGAGGTTGGTTCCGGCCATCAACATCGTATACATCATTTTTTGCACTAATTACTTCCATTTCAGAACTGAAATACAGAAGCAGAGATAGAGAGAGGAGAGCAGACCTGATCGGAGAAAGTCAGAGACCTGAAACACAGCCAAAGATGATCGGATACGAGCCGCCGCCACCAACTTGGAACGTCGACGGGGGAAAATATTGAAGCTTTCTCTGGGAGACGGACCGAAATCCTTCCTAACAAAATGTTAATCTCAGTTTCTCCACTTTTCTGTTTTTAGCTCTTAAGGCGAAATCACAATTGCACCCTGAATTTCTACTTAATTACAACTGGGCACTAGTTTGCCTCCACATTTCACCTGTTATTGGAATTATGTTCACTTCTTCTTTTTCAATTTTAAAATCCATTCTTCATGTTTTCTTTTCTTTTTTTTTTTAATTGCATAACTTAGTCCTTTTATGTCATGTTCCCATATGTTCGTTGGATCAGTTCTCATGCAATAAAAAATAATGATGTGATAATTTTTAGGACGTAAAAAAATTTTAAAATATTTTAGTATTTTAGGTCTAATAACAATTTATATTTTATGCTATCAAATATAATAAAAATATATTGATATTTAAATTCTATAGTAATTCATATATTTCATTAAAAATTGGTTAAAAGTTTTAAAATACTTAAAAAAATGTTATTATAAATATTTGAAAGAGATTAAATTACTTTTTAACTTAATAAAATGTGAACACAATTATTTATTAAGCTGAATTCTAATTATGTTTTATGTTAATTTTTTTTAATAATAGTGTTGCTGCTACAAATTTTTATTGAATAAATTTTTTATGTGTGTGTGTGTGTGTTTTTTTTTTCTCTACATTTTGTTAATTGTTAGAGATACTTTTTTGAAACATCACGAATCTTATTAAAAGAAATGAATAAATGTATCTTTTTATTATTTTTATTACATTTAACTAGTCTTGATTAATTGTAGTATTTTTTTTGTTATATTTTAAAATAAAATATGTGAATTATTAAATCGTATAAAATACGGGTACATTGAAAATAAAATTTTCAAAAAAAGAAAAAAGCAACATAAAGAGTCTATTTTAATAACAATAATAATTGACAGAACTTTAAAAATAAACAAATATAGAGGATCAAATCTTAATTTAACTCTAAATTTTAACAATATACAAGCCTCCTCTAATGTAAAGGTCAAAATCATTTGAGGACGTCAAATCATTTGGATTTTGGGATGTCAAAAATTTGTTATTCAATCAAGAGTGGGGTGGATGTCCATTCAATTTGCTTGCTGTTTGATTCTTGGAATCGGATGCAAATCTCATGGAGGCGTTTTTTTTCATTCACACACAAAAAAAATAACAATAATACAATAAAAAATCATTACCCAATGCACTTTGTGAGCATGGCAAAATCAATTTCCCATGCGTGACAGGAGAAGTTAGGCATCAGCTGCATAAAGAAGTTACTACTGCTTCCACACTCCAAATATTTCCGCAAATCACTGGCAGGTTTAATCTTTCCCGCTTCCCAGAACCATTGGGGAAGAAAAAAGTCTCTCTCATGTCCTGATCTGGGGACGCTGTTATTACCCCTTCAGAACTTTGGTGTAATGAATTCCAGGGAAACGGATAAATCCATGACAAGTCAACAGTGCTGAGAAAAGAGGACGAAAACTTTGAAAAATTGCTTTCCAAACGTACGGTATTTGATCACCAAGGCTATTAAAGGAATGCATAATTTGACAGGCAAAACCAATGCAAACCTGGAATTGAATGTCAATGCAAAGCTGGGTATTTAAGCAATCCAATCGAAAATACCAATTTGCTAGTTTGCTGCCTCAAACATGGATATTCTACCATTTAAAGCAGTTATTCGTCAATTTTCAAAATAATGTTCAATTTCCAATTTCTGTGCAGCAACGTAATAATTCTATTTGCAGAATAGAGAAAAGACAACAGGCCCTGACAAGTGCCGACGCTATATCAGACTACGTACGCCCTCGTCACTATAGAAGAAGTATCTTGCAACTGGAGAAAGAAAAATGTAGGATCTTCCATGGCTCAAACTATAAGAATTTTGGAATTTCAATGTTCTTTGTCTGATTAAACGTCACTGTTCTCCGCTAGGATGCTGTCCAACAATGATTCACAAGCATCTTCCAGCAGATCCAAAACCTGTTGTACAAAGAAATAGGATAAGATGTGTATAGACTAAAACAACATTCTCTTGATAAGAAGACGGTAACAACTTAAAACAAAGAGATTCAGAGAATCTGCAATGATCCAGAAATCTTGCACTGAAAATTCACACCCATGCATACATTTTAAACATAAAAATATATGAATTCTATCATGAAGAATAATAATCAAAGAGGGGTTATAAGCTAAGCCAATATGCCTATTGCAAGGAAATTGAAGTGGCAAATTGCAACTTGAACAATCAAATTGCACAATAGTAAATCCATGTGAAGGAAATATCACAGGTAACAGAATGAAGGAAATTACAAAAATAGTATTAGATCAAAATTAGATACAAGTAGAATTTGCAAATGAGCACAAGTGAAGACTCAACAAGAACAATGCCATTGAAAGGATACTTCATATTTAAAACAGTATAAGGGCAGGCAGAACAAGCCAAGAGCATAAATTATTAGAAACTTGAGAAGAAAAATAACAAATGAAATGGCTGAGCCAACATAGATACAAAAGGTATGCCAGGTCTTGATATTTGATAACCAACACGCCACTGGCAAGTCGAATTGCATGGCATTTGCTATCTGCAGCTCATGGAATTTCAAGCAATGACAAAAAAGTTCAGATAATTGACACCCTAACCAAAAAAATTTCAACTATACCTTCTCAAAACCCTGCGGTCCACCATAGTAGGGATCTGGAACTTCCGTTTCATCATGTTTTTTGCAATAAAAGCACATTAATCTAACCTGAAAAACAGAAGATACATAAGACCCAAACAAAACAGGCATCATAAACCCATGCTCTAAGTTTACTTACCTTCTTTTGAGCATCATCAGGCAGTGGCTCTCTAAATTTCCACCTATTATAAGCCTCCAATATATCCTCTACAAAGAGAACCAACACCCATAACTAAAGACAAAGGCATGTGTAATATATATTTAAACATGCAATTGTAACCAATTTCGATACTAATGAAATGTTCCTTCAGGATGGATGCCTTCGTGAGTGAGTGTTGGGTGTGTGTTCTCCTCTACCTTGTTCAAAACTAGGCAATTGTAGTAATGGGAGCCAACAAAACCAATTTTACTGTAGCCACATATTGCTAAAAGGATAGGAGGAATGGAAAAAAAAAAAAACAGAGGGAACGCCAATCTAGCCAATAATATCTTTCTTTCTCTAAATGCTATCTTACCTCTATTTTGCTTATCCATTGCAAGAATAAGATCAAAATCCATAAAATCAGAAGGTCGAATTGGCCTAGAAATTGATGTTATTTCAATTCCACGCTTCTTGGAGGCTGCCCTCATTCTTGGGTCTGCTGGATTACCCTTCATCATCAAAATGAACAAAACAGAAAAAGGGAAAGTCACAATCTTTGCACGTCACAGGCTATGCGAGACGTATATCTTGACACTCCTTTCTGATCAATTTTTTGTTTTCTTTTGCAATTTCTAAGTAACCAAACAAAAGGGTTGTACATAAAACATACCTCATGATAATTAATGGTGCCAGCAGAGTCTATATTGAATTTGCAGTCAAGGCCTCTGTTCTTGACAATGTTCCTAAAGACACCCTCGGCAGCTGGGCTCCTACAAATGTTGCCCAAACACACAAAAAGAACAGAGAAAGGTCTGTTGGTCTTCTTTGTATCTGTGGATGATGATGACGGTGTCGGTGTTGGGGATGCCATTGAAGATGCCTTGATCACCAGAGACCTCGAAGCGAATGAAAAAGTGAAAATCTTTGTGGGTTTTTTCTGGAGATGTAAATCCTGGGAAAGGTTATTAGCAAGTGTGCACTTAGGTAGACGCCGAGTCTCTGGGGCGAGAAGCTTGGTGGCGCAGTGGCAAGATTGTAAATGTGAAGATGGGGCTGCCAAGCTTACCATCCCCCTGACTACTTGGGTGAGGAAGGAATCGGGACTTGCAATCCGTTATGCGTATGGCCTGTTGGGGTGTTAGCGTGCCAGTGATTGTGGGCTGGAATTGGATTGATCTCTAAAAAATCTAAGAGAATGGCCTTATTTCATAACAACATATAGAAGATAGAACGGGAGTAATAAAAAAATAATAATATAATAATTTTTTTTATTTATTTATAAAATATAATTAATTCACAATTTTTATTATTATCATGTTGTTTTTTAACTATTGATACTTAATTTTTTTCTTTAGAATAATGAAATATGAAAAAGATACATAAATTGGACTTGTGTTAGTTTTTAGATTTTTTTAAAGTACATTTCAAGCAAATTAATATCTCATGATTAATATAATATAATATGATTTTACATTTGAGATGTGTTAAATTAATTTTATCAATAAAAAAAAACTTAGTAGACTATAAATTGATAAATTTCTTAGTTCTTTATTAAAAAATTACAAAAAAATAATACTTTTACTAATCAAAACATCATTAAATTCACTTTTACATTTGGATAATGAATAAATATACATTTTAAAGATTATTTTTTAAAAACTACAAAAATATTTATACTCCTTAAAATTGTACCTATTTAATTAAAAATTAATTTTTTATAGACAAAAATGAGCATTACTTGGTCTTTGCTTAGTGACGTTTGAAATATTTAATTTTATGATTAATGCTTTTTTTATCGTCATTATTATACTTGCATTACTTCTCTACTTTTAAATCCAATTTTATTGGCTAACAATCATTCATATTTGCTCACAAATAATTTAAGAAGACGAGAAATTAGTGATAAAAATATTTTTCATATCATATTACTTTTTTTATTTTTTGGTTTCCTTTGGATAAGTGTGAATAATGGACATTATTGTCATAGAATTTTGTATCACTAACATTTAAAACTAATTTTTCTATAAAACAAAAAATGAAAACTAGTTTAACTTACATAAATAAAGGACTAATTAACTTTTAAAAAAAGTCTTATCAAAATAGATTAAAAAAATCATCATTTCCATCTTATAAGAGTAGTTTTAGAATATGGAAGTAATTTATTTTTTTAAAATATAATTTTATGAATATGTAATATAAGTCATTAAATAAAAAAATCAAGTTAATGATTTATTTATTATTATAAATGTTTTTTTCTATCTTTATTACACCTACAAATATGTTTTATCATTTATTATAATGATACTTCAAGATATGTATAGTGTTGAGAATTAGTTTTTCATAGAACATGCTTCATTTTAATTATTCAATCTCTAATATAAAAACTTTGTATATCTTTAAGTAATACAACTAGATGTTAAGAATTATTAGTTTGACCAAAACACAAATGCATAGCTTCTTGATAGTCCAACTTTAAGATGACATTATGATATCCAAACTCCTAAGTTAGCTTTAAAGCTCAACGAATTGCTAAATGCTTAGCCATCATATTTATGGTGATCCTTACTAAATCCAAGAAGCCACTTCACCATATTTCATATTCATCTTGTAAAATGCCACCAAAATTAACCTACTAAAGATTACCTTATGTAATTATTATATTAATTTTAATTTATCCATTATAGGGGTATCCAAAGAGACTAAACACAAAAATTTTTGGGTAGTCTCACATGACATCACAATGTTAACATAAGAATTAATTACAACATTTTGAATTTGATTACTTAATAATATAAATTTTGTTTAATATCCCAAAAAAGTTCATCATTACAATTCTTTTAAATGGACTAAAAAGCACATCAGAATAACATTTTATGTTCCCTCAAGTAGTATAATGAAACATAACTTATTAAAATTTTCTCATACCAAGAATCCAATAAACAAGAATATAAATAAGAAAAGATGCTTTTTGGATATAATTTATCTTATACACCTTTCACGTATACATAATTTCTTAAAATATTTAAAATATCTTTTAGTGTCATATTGCATCTAGTATAAGTTATGAAATAATAGAGATCCTGTCAAAATTGTTCTATATTAAACAATAATTTTCCTTTATAAATTAGCCATAAAAAATGTTTTAAACTTTTGTGGGGTTTTTAGTTTTCATAAACCAAATCATAAATGATTAGCATTACTTTAGAACCTTTTATGAGACAACAACTTTTATACTACACTAAAAAAATAAGTTTCATTATAATTAGTAAGTCAGATCACTATATCCTTTATAGCAATATAGTAAGGATGTGGAACTAATATAATTAATCGTTAAACTTTAAAGAATATATGAGTTGCTAAGTTTAAGACAATGGTCTTAATTCTTATAAGGACCAATCTAGCTTAATCATGACCAAGATAAAGCTAATAGAGTTTCACTAAAGAATAAAGTAAAGATCATTGATCCCTAAAATTTTAAGCGAAATGATAAGTTTCTACCTTAAATTAATGCCTATTCTTGTCCCAATCTTCATCTCCAACCTTTTTTAAAATTAATAATTTATTATTTTATTACTTATAATTATATAAAAAAATAATTATTAATCTACCTAGAAGGGTAATTTAATTAATTACTTCTCTTTTTAAAACTCTAAACCCTTAAGTCACCCCATTCAATATTATATCATTATCTTTTAATTCTTTTATCTTACAACTTATCATTTTTCTTTTATGGTGATAAGGATCTCTTAGTTATTTTTAAGAACAACAATTAAAGGAATTGTAAAATTAGAGGTTTAATTCAAGTATAACTTTTTCTTTGACTTCTATTAAAAGGAATTATCGTAAGTGATTCATTTTTAAGTTTGATTAATTTAAATTATTTATCAATTCAGTTCAACCTCAATTTGATCATTAACCATAATCTTAGCATAATTATCTCTTATTATGGTTATATCATGCATATAAACAATCATAATATAATGATCATATGATCCTTTAATGTTTGCTGTAAACCCATTATTAAACTAAATTCCTATCTTTTGGATTGTTTATCACTTTACAAGCTTTTACTTTCTTTCTCTAATAAAAAACACTATTGATTTAAATCAACTTTGATTTAAGTTTAATAATTTAAAACTTAAATTTAGGCTAGTAAATTATGAAAAACATGATGGTGTATTAATATATTATTTTTCAAAACTAAAGTTTCATCTATTATTTATAACTTTAGATATTATTGAATTTAGTCAAGATTTTCTCAAAAATGAAAAAAAAAATAGTCAAGTTATTTGTTAAAAAATAATATATATATATATTATTTATGAATATTAAGAAAATAACAGTAAAATGTTTATAAATTAATGATTACTTAATTTTAGAAATATTTAAATTTTAATTTTCTTGATAAACTTCTATAATTGTACTATTTAACATTAACTTGGTAATTAATTTGTAATTATTTTTAATATTTTAATAGAATTAAAGTTTCAATATATATCTAATTTGTTCAATTTATTTAATTATAATTTAAGATGTATTGTAATTTATATTAAAAAATTTTCACTTATGTCTAAAATTAAAGAAAAAATGAAAATAATTTCTTAAAAAGGGAAATGACTTTTAAATTTTCTTTTTTTGAAAAAGAAAAATATTGATAATTTAAGTTGTTTTATTTTCTTTAAAAAATTATTCTCAAATTTATTATTATTTTTAAAAATACTCATTATTTATTATTATTATTATTATATTTAAATAAAAACATATATTTTAATAAATATAATAAATTTATGTACAATATGAATCTAATACTAATAATAAATGTAAATTAATTATCTAAAGAACAAAAAAGTTATTTTAATATATTATACTCTCTTGCCCTGTATCATCCTAAATGTAGGATATTATAAACATGTTATATTATTAAATATTATTCTAACTCAATATAAGTTAATTATATTTTTCTTATTATATATTGTCTTATCAAATATGAAATTAGTTTTTATAGTATAATTAATTATTTATATTATTTATTTTAACTCTTTTTTTAATCAAAAATAACTAAAATTAAATATAAAAATATTTTATTTTACTTACTAATTTTTTTATAATATTTATAAATCTGTTAAATTTTTATTAATTATACAAAATACTTATTAAATTAATTTTATAAAAATGACAAGACATGCTAAAATTATGTAAATTAAGTATTAAAATTATAACTAAAATAATCTCTTGATATTCTTCTCTCATTCAATTTTCTTCTCTGTTTTTTGTTCTTTTTTTTCTCTCTTTCATCTCTCCTTTTTCACACATATTGTCATTTCTCTTTTTATCTCTTCTTCTCTGCCTGTTTGTCTCCAACTCTCCATTCCTCTCTGCTTTCTTTCATCGCTATTTTTCTATCTTTTATCTCTTCCTCTCTTTATTTCTTTCCTTTTCTTTATTACTCTTCCAATTTTATCTTTATCTTTCATCATCTCTTTTTAATATATATCTATTCCTTCTTCAATTCCTCAGTTTCTTTTTGATTTTGTTTTCCTTTTTTGTCTTTGAATTTTCTTTATCTCGCACGTTTCATCCCCAGGGGTGAAGCAAAAATGGCTCTCCGCTGTCTCGTGGCTAGAGGAACATCCCTAGGATATTTTTCGAAGGCGAAGACGGCCGCCGCCGCAGCATCCAATGTTCATCCTCATCAAGGGCTACTAGGCCTTGGGCAATTGCGTGGACTACAGACCTTCTCGCTGCCAGAGCTTCCTTACAACTACGGGGCGCTGGAGCCGGCGATTAGCTGCGAGATTATGCAGCTGCACCACCAGAAGCACCACCAAGCTTACGTCACCAACTACAACAAGGCTCTCCATCAGCTCCAGGACGCCTTGGATAAGGGCGATGCCTCTGCTGTCGCCGGATTACAAAGTGCCCTTAAGTTCAACGGCGGAGGTACTATTCAATATTAAATATTGAGTGTACAATCCGTCCATAATGATTATTATTATTATTATTATTATTATTATATGAATGAGTGTTTGGCAAATATTTCTAGTTTATGACATTATTATTTTTGTTAAGAGTTTAATGTATGATTCGTTCATGAATCTTACCCAACCATTTGTTAGAGTTTAATCTGTCTAAAGGTTTATTACCGTAAGGTCTAGTGTTCAAATTATACTACTCTGGGTTTGTGCTTTCAGCCCAGTGGGGTTTTGCGCGAGAGCTTCATCTGACCGCTGTAGTATTTGGGGTTGGATGGTTCCTTGACAATTTGGTTTGAGTGGCAATATGGGCTATTGCTATTTGATGATTTTGTTTTTCATTTCATATGCCAGCAAATTGCTTGTTTGGGAAGTGAGTCTAAACCCCACACTTCAATTTGAAGCTTTTTCTTTTTTCGTATTTTTTGTGTCAACTGACTCCGAAGGGACTTGAACTCATGAACTGCAACATTAGAAAGATTGTCTTGGTTAGAGTGAAAGCTTCAATGGTCAATTGAAGCTTTTCAACTCTACTTCGATACCTTGTTGGACTGTGTGGGAGACAAGAAAAAATGGGGATATGCTGGAAAGATTTGTGGAAAAGAGAGTTACATTGTATGCTTTTATGTTAGTGCCACAGTTTTTTGATGCCTTAAGTGGCTTGATGATAAGAACAAGCAACTCAAAGGTCGACCATTGGCAAAACAGAATCTGAAATCATCATTAAGGCATCATCTTTTTGTCTTCTATTTTTGTTCAGTACAGCAAAAATACTCTTTGGTCACTATTTTTGGAACGGTGAATATGCATTGCTATTTAGCTTTTTCTATAGAAGAATGCAATGGAACCCGTGTTTTATATATGATGGTAAATGATTGTCTTGGTGGTCAAACACATATAAGAAGTAGCATGGAGGTTCATATGTTTACGTGCTGATCTCATCCTCATAATGTTAGGTTATTCATTAATTTTTCTCCTGCAGGTCATATCAATCACTCAATTTTCTGGAAAAACCTTGCTCCAATCAGTGTAAGTTTAATCTTCTTTAAATGTATTTATTTTCTGCTTACAAATTTCTACCTAACAATTAAAAATGTTAGGAAGGAGGTGGGGAAGAACCACATAGTTCATTGGGTTGGGCTATTGACATGAACTTTGGTTCTTTGGAGGCACTGATTCAAAAAATGAATGCAGAAGGTGCTGCTTTGCAGGGCTCTGGATGGGTGGTGAGTTATTTAGTTTGTCAAATTTGGAACAGTGGTTTTCAATCCTTTTCTTTCTCTGCTCTTTGGGAGCAGTGGTTGCATAATAGCCTGACGAATGATTTTGTACTTATTTACCCTCTCATAAATGTCTTATTGTATGATTAGTGGCTTGCCTATGACTCAGAATTGAAAAAGCTTAAGGTCGTGACTACTGCAAACCAGGTATCTTCACAAATTTTCTTCCAAAGTCAACTCATAATGAGTGCTGGGGTTTTCTTAGGTAGCTTAATTCTTTCTGCATCTAAATTTTTTCTTTTCATCATTCCTCTGGAAAGAATTTTACAAGAACAGAGGGTGCAAGATCAGCACCATAAACATGTTTCTATTGTTCTCTTTAGAGGTACAGCTATTCATTACCATGTTATGCAGGATTATGAGTTAAAGGTTGAGTAAATGTACTCTCTTGGTCATATTTTGTTTGGAATGTTACCTAATTATCACAAAATTCTGGGACTGTTGGGAAGGGCTTGTCAATAACTGGTTCTGGACTTGCTCATGTATTTTATTTACTTTCTATGCCAGATTCCTTGTGAAATATAAAGCCTTTGGACTTAATATTCTTTGGCATTTTGTTCTTGAAATAACTTGTGATCCTTGACACAGGATCCACTGGTAACGAAAGGACAACAGTTAGTTCCTCTGCTTGGGATTGATGTTTGGGAGCACGCATACTACTTACAGGTAAACTTATTATGTTCAAATTGTGAAATGTGGTTGTGTAATTTTTAGGTCCAGTTTCTTCATATTTTATTTAGAATGTGATGACATTTAATGTAATTTCGCCGGAGGCATACAAGAAGGTTTTCCCTTTTTAAATTTGTCGATTCTCCCTGATTTTAAAGTTTCTTTCTGTAGTTAACATGTCATCTTGAACCACAAAAGAGCTGAAGTCCTCTAAGCTGTCTTAGTTGCATGGTCCCTGTCCAAGGATTGCAAAATGGCCGTTAGGACTTTGTAATTCCTAGCATTAAAGCCAATCCTCCCTTGTCTTTTCTCCTTATATCATACTTTGGATGGCAGTCGTTTTGGCCAGATTGGAACAAAAAGCATGAACTAGAATCTTATGAACAAATTTTGCTGCAGCCCAGTTGTCCAAATATGGCAGCTACTGTAGAAGATTTTAATGGCACTTCTCTGTCTCTAGCAGACAACTGTTAAACTTTTTCCCCCATTCCCCATCCCTTCTCTATCCCTCTCACTATCCACCCACCTACATTTGTGTGCATGTGCATAATGCAGTATTTCACTACATTCAGCCCAATTTACTTCCTTCGTGACTTAATCTTCAAGCAACTGCTAAATCACCATCTTTTCCTCAGACTAAACTCCCAAAATCCTCCTACGACTCAATTTGGACCATTAACTCGCATTCTAATGAGTCAGTTGATCATCATGGAACCTGTCATTATTAATTAAAGTCACCATGAGAACTTATTGAGCAAGTTAGGAAGAGGAGATAGAGCAGGGGCTCAATGTTCTCCATTGTCACCATCCGATGACCAGTGAAGGCACTTTTTTGGTCCGCATATGTAATTGGAAACATATCATTAGATGTGGCCATGATGGCATGGCAATAATAAGCAGGAAACTTTTGGTTTAGAAATTAACATATTAAAAGCTACAGGACTGGTTAATACTGCAATGCATACTTGGACCATGATGCATTGAAGTTGCTACTGGCCAATTGTGACAGCTTTTCTACTAGTTGGCTATTTCACCTTTTTGTTTTTTTTCTTTTGGATCCCTTAGTACCAATTATAAGTTCATAATTTTCTTGTTTAGTAATTTGCTTTAACACCTTGGAAGCTTCTTTCTTTTTTCGTGCAGTACAAGAATGCTAGGCCAGATTATTTGAAGAATATATGGAAGGTAATTAATTGGAAGTATGCCAGTAAAGCTTACGAGAAAGCAGCTGCTTGAGCTCAGAGAACTCATGTTCTCATTGGCTTTTGAGAGGACACCGGCTTTTTAGCCTGCCAGGTGAGAAGTGCAATAAAGTTTTCTGGATGTGTTGTAATCTGCGAGAAACCCATTTGAGTTTGAACTCAGAGTTAATATCTGGCACATCCAGCATGTGAAACTAGGATAAAAGTTGTGTTTTCTTGTGGCCTTGTTCTGCAAGTTGTTTGTTGATCATTGTTCATTGGGAACACTCTTTTCCCCGGGATTGAGGTTAAATGATAGACAAAAATGTTTGGCTCAGCTGACCGTTGACAAGTATTGACCAAAGACTAACAAGAACGTGCACATGAACTCTCCAAGGCTGCTTAGACGACAATGAGATAACTTTTGAATTTCATTTCTCTACTAATTGAGTAGTGACTAATTGAGATTACATATATAATAATAAAAAGCAGCAGCTAAGGACATGAAATGTCAGTAAATAAAATGGGGTGTAATTTATTACAAAGAGGGTTACAATGCTTCACCGTGTGGGATGAGAAACTTGAGCTTAAAAGAAATGGCTCTTGCGAAGGAGGTAACATGTGTTTTAGCAAGTTATATAAAGGTCGGAAATTTTGAGATTATAAAAGCAAAAAAGAAAAATAAAAAAAAAAAGAGAGTGCAAAGAGGAAATTGAGATATGGAGGGGGTGCTAGAACTATGTGTTTGGCATATTGGGAGGTGTAGGCGATGCCAAAAACTAGAAATAATTCTCATCAACTAATTAAAACCAAATCTTCTGTTAATTATACTTATTTTTATATATCTAACTCACAGAGTTTTACAGAAACACTATTACAAATTAAAGAACTCAAATCATTTTTTTTTTTTTTTTGTGGGGGAGAAGAAAAAAAGGTGTACGATCTTTGAAAAAAAAAAAGTCCCCAAAGAAAGGTGGGTAAGATGTAGAGAAATAAAAAATTGAGGGGGTCGAATGAAAATAAGACAAAAAAAAAAAGAAAAAGCCAAGTCCCACGTGTGCAGCAGCGGTGCACGTACTCGCTATAAAAGGCTCATTTTATCACCTTCACGTCTTTTGGAAACCCTAAGTGGCGGTGGCAGAGCTTCCGAAGCTTGAGATCTCTCTCTCTCTCTCTGTGCTTGCAGCAAACTCGAATTAACCATCACCATCAGCGCCAGCAGCAACAGCCATGGAGAGTCATATTTTCCAACCCGCTGTTATCATCATGATCTTCTTCTGTTTCATATTCTTGACCTTATGCCTGTTGGTTTGCTTGTTTGTTCAATATGGAACAGACTTTCAAGCGTAGGAACGGCGGACGCAACAAGCACGGCCGCGGTCACGTCAAGTTCATACGCTGCTCCAACTGCGGCAAGTCCTGCCCCAAGGTTAATCTAATCGACCCTGTCTAATTTTTTTGTAAAATTATTATCTTTTTTTCTTTTTTACATTCTTAATTTCTTATGTGGATTTGTTTGAAACTAAACAAAATGTATAGGACAAGGCGATCAAGAGATTTCTTGTGAGGAACATCGTCGAGCAGGCCGCTGTTAGGGATGTTCAAGAGGCTTGCGTTTATGACGGTCTCTTTCTTGCTCTGTCTCTCTCTCTCTCTCTTCCTTGGTTCTTGTTTCGGTGTTTGTGTGAAAATTTGTGTTTCTTTCTATTGAATGTGTGTCTAGGGTATGTTCTCCCTAAGCTGTACGTGAAGATGCAGTACTGTGTGTCCTGTGCAATCCACTCCCGTGTAGTGAGGGTTCGCTCTCGCACTGCGCGTAGGAACCGGCAGCCCCCACAGCGTTTTCTCAGGCGCAGGGTACTTTGTTTTTGCTCCTTTTTAGTCAACTTTAATGTTTTTTATAAGCAATTTCGCTACTCTTTTTTTTTTTTAGGTAGTTTGATTTAAGTATTGGTATTGCTATCTGCATCCTTTCTCATGGTTCTTGTTGTTTTGCTCCTTTCCTGAGTTGGGTGGTCAATGTACCGTTTTAGATTGTATTTTAGGATTATAGTTGCTTCATGTTTCCTTATATGGTTGGAATTGTGGAACTGTCTATGGAAAATTTAGGTGTATTTTCTATGGATTTAGTACTTTTCATAGTGAGAATTGTTAATGTTGGGCGGTTTGATTATGGCTTGGAAGGTTTAATTTATCTATTTTCTATGCATGGTGGATGATATGCTTGCCTTCTCATGTGTCCCTATGAGCACGATAAGCCACTCTAAACACATGTGATGCTGTTCTTTTTGCATAAGGCTGGGTTTGTTTTTGTTTTTCTTTAAAAAAAAAAAAGACTTGAACATTGAATACATTGGTGGTCTAGCTTGTTAGTGGTCTCAAGGGGAAACACAGGTGTGAATCTATTGACTACACATTAGACACTACAGATTCTCATATTGGGAGCTTAGGACTGTGGTGGGGTTTGAACCTTCCACCAATGCCCCAGGAGCTCTCTGAAGAGAGTATTGGTGGCCAACTTGGCCTACCCAAGTTGCATAAGGTTGTTGATTTGTTCACTTGGTTTCTGACTTTTTGTATCTCAGGATGACCCGAGAAAGCCTGGGCAGCCTGGTCAGCCTGGTCAAGCATCTCGTCCTGGTGGAGTTGGGATTGCTGGACGTTCTTGAAGAATGTTATGGGTTTCAACTATCTGCTGAGTTGCCCTCAAATGGCTATTCATATTTCTTGTGCTTTGGGTTTTGTGTAGGATTATTTTGCTACTTTACTGTTAGACTTGTTCAAGAATTGTTTGCATTTAGCTCTTCAGAGTTTTTGATAGATGATGAAACTTCAACCATCACTGTTCTTTTTTTTTTTTTTTGCCTGATCGTTCTGTGTTTCGTAGCATTGAGGTAACGATAATATGCATGGACTATAATACCTGTGGTTTGGTTCACCTTGTTAAATTTGTAGCAGAGATTATGGTTCTCTTGAGTGACCTGGTGCTTATGTCGATCCTGATGCTCTGGTTGAATGTAGGGAGGTCCCTTGTGCCACTAGCTTGAAATCACCATTAGATGCAAGTGCAAATGTCTTTCATACTCTTGAATATTATGCCCACGCATTCCCTGCAATGCATGTTACTTGTTTTACTACGACTTGGGTGCTGCCGATAGTCCTTACTTATGTTAACGATGTCAGAATCCCTACAAATGACTGTGTCTAGTACGGTGAAATTTGCACCGTCTAGCATTCGGGTGCTCTTCATTATTGTTTGATTATTTCTGGCAAATATCAGTTGCTTAAACACGCTTATTCTTTGGGGGGGGGGAGTGAAGGCAACAATTAAAATAGAAGATTAAATTAAAAATAGGAATGTACAATAGATAGTGATATATTTTTATTCTATATTTTTGTTATTTAATGAAGTGCAAAAAGGAAAGAATATTTCTTATTATTCTTACATCTTAGTAATATTTCTTGACATTTTCAAGGGTGCCATTGCCTAGTTTGTTTGTGCTTAATGATTTTTGTATTCTCTTCTAACAGCAATCGTATAAAAACTTCTTATAATTAATAATTGATTGTAAAATTTGCCTTCCATAGTTTTCTGTAGAATGGTTTCATTCTCGCCATTTCTAGGATTCCAGGAAATATTGTGCCGCCCATTCTGAGTTTCTCTTTATCACCCTTTTTCTGTCTTCTAATGAGCCAATTAGTATTGTTATTTTGGACAAAAAAAACCTTTGGATAATTAATAAATTGATAGCTGACTCGGTTGAATCTATATTTAGAGTAATTTTAAGGTAATAATATTAAATTACGTCTCTTTTTAACTCTTTAGCATTTTTAAGTTCGGTGATCCTTAGAGACATCCTAAGAGATATTTTGGATTTTAATTTTACATACTAAAACTTTATTGTCATACATATTAACGAGACAAGACAAAGATTGAAGACCGAGTTGAATAAAATGTATATGATTTGTTCGATTTAATTTAAATCATCTATAATGAGAATGTTCAATTATTATGTTTATGATATAATTTTTTTTTTTTGTAACTCTGAAAAATTGTCGAACCCTTCCAAAATAAACTCATACTGCATCAACAAAATGGTAAAACTAAAGATACTAATATCTTTCTTTAATAAAGAAAATGTTTAGCAAACAAATAAATTTTACGAGCATAATTAATGCCCATCAAATTTTATCATGCAATAATAAGCTAATTAATGTAATTAGCATGTTACAATTTAATTAGCTGCAAAAAATTTTCATACAACTTGTTCCCAAGTCTTGGTTCTGTAATTAATAGGAATTAAATATTAGATTAATGGCTGAATTTTGTTGCAACCAACGTAACATTGACCCACGGTGGAATTAACATGTTTTGACATCAACTTTGGGAATCCTGCAACCGAGCCTTGTGAGGGAGAGAGAGAGAGAGAGAGAGAGAGAGAGTTCTTCTCAAGCACTTGACACATTCCAGGCAACTGTCATACCCCCTTTTGGCCAGGACCTGTAGCCAAGAAAACAATGGGTTGCCACTTAAATTGTGTTTAAAAGGATTAAACACATGTTAGGCTTCTCACGAGTAGTTATCTCAAATCCTATTAGCTTCTCAAGTGAAATTCTTTGAGACGAGCAAAACATGTGCTTAAAATTCATACGTCTTTTTGCTTAGGTGGTAATATCTACGAGTTTGCTCCCATGATCAACCAGAATGGATTTTATCTGCAGTTTATGCGAACCCAAATGCAAGTAAATGAAATGAGTTATGACTAAAACGGGAGAATTTCGTCACTTGTTTACAGCACACTTGGTTGCTTCTTGGCTACCTACATGTTCACGAGAGAGAAGAAGTAGGCGACCCACAGTAACATCGAGGTGCTTGAAGTTCCAAAGCCAATTCAACAATTGCTTCTTCTCTAGTCTTACATTTGGGCCTTAGTGGACCATGCTTCATTTGGTGTCTTTAGATAGAGGGAGTGAGCCCTACAAATTAAGAAAGAATGGACCTGGGTCTGGTACATCTAACATGAAGGGCTATTTCCTGAAACTTTAGTCTTACATTTTTCCTGAAAACTTATTCAGTTCATCGCCCATTACTTCTTGTTACAAAAGGTGATAATTTGTTACGCAGAATCCATTAAGTTAAGAATTAATCAGATCAGAATATAAGAAAACTAAGTTTTAAAAGTCTTAATCTTAAAACAACACAAAAGTTAGATCATAATCAATGTACTTTTTTAAAAATATAAAAAAATAAAGTAAAATTTACTAAAAAATATCTCAAGTTATCACTCAATCCTTACCAAAAATTTAAAAAGTACTTATTTTGTTGTACACGAGGAACATCATACTGTTCTCCATCCAAAGGTTTGACCATGGCTCTCCAAATTAAGTCATTTCGGCTTCAAGCAACATGAAGGCTTTGAGTTTTGAAGCTTGACTATGATCCGCTTTGGGATTTTGTTCCAGAGTAGGAAAACTGGATTATGTCTAAAGCATGAATGACCCTTTCTATCTTGGAAATTAGCTTATTAGGTTGACTCAAATATACTTTGCAAATTAAATCACTCAAATGATTTGCATTCTATTAGGCTACTGTTACGATGAGACCATTGTTACCATTGTCTCTTTGTGTTCCACACAAAGAAGTTGTCCCTCCTTGTCAACGAGAAAGGTCCAAGGGCAGGAATGACTTCTGGGGATTCCATCAAAGGGAGGTCCTTCAATTTCTCATTTTACTTTTTTGTTTGATCATTTGCTTTTATTTCCCCAAACTACGAGCGATCAAGGAAGAGTGATACATCAACCCCCCCCCCCCAAACCCCACTTGCTAAAATGGGCGTATTTTACGAAAGAGGCATAGAGGGAGGGTGGGAGACGATGTTTCCCTTTGGTTGACTTGGTGAAAGGCCAAATTTTTTATAAGCATGGCAGGGTGGCCCAAAAAAAAAAAACTTTGATCAAATCAACTTAGCTTCATTCATTTCCTAATCACGCCATGCAATATGCTTCCCCCTTTACAAATTTGTGACAAAAGTCTGCTTTATTGCTATGTTGGAAGTCACCCAAAAGGTTTATTTAATGGGATGAGAAGAGATGATAAAAAAAAAAATTCTCCATTAGATTAGAAAAAAAATGTGAATTGAAAGTACTTTGTGTTAAATATTAAAAAATTAAAAAATTTCTAACTTAGTTTAGCGTTGCAAGTTTATTGTTATTTGTAAAATTAAATTAATTCTGATATCATTTGTCACGCAAATTATTATTTAATAAGTTAAATTTATTCAATTTTTATAGGTAGATAGACGCAAACCTACCTTAATAGTAATACGAACGAATATGGCACGACAGAGACGTTGCAAAGCCGAGCACGTGACCGCCGTCCCCAGTCGCCAGGGTTAAGAGCAGCAGAAGCTCGCGGTTCAGCATCAGAATCCGAGCCCGAAATCTCCCGCCCCCGGTTCACAATTTCAGTCTCGCCGATATTTTCTTCTCTCGAGATAAAACCCTAGAAATCGACAAACGATGGAGGAGCCCCAGAACGGCAACCCGAACGCAACTTCGAACCTGGACCCTCCGGCGACGGCGGATGAGGAGAACGAGGAAGAGGTGATCATCGGACCCGGCCCGGCCCCTAAGGCTCGCCGCAAGCGTCCTCTCCAGTTCGAGCAAGCCTACCTCGATGCACTTCCCTCTGCGAACATGTATTTTGCAAATTGCTGCCCTCTACTCTCCTCTTTCTTCTCCCGCGTGCGTTTCTAGGGTTTTTCCATGTTCGAAAACTTCTTCTGTTTGTCCTTTCTATTTTTTTTTTAGGGTTTTTCATGAGCTTCATTGAAAGCAAAAAAACCTCTGTCTTTCTTTAGTTCGGGGCTTTGTAAATTTAGAAGAATTGCATTTCACTACTCTGCAGGTATGAAAATAGCTATATGCACAGGGACGTGGTTACCCATGTTGCTGTTTCTTCCGCGGAGTATTTTGTGACGGGAAGTCTTGATGGTAATTGATTTTGCTTAATTTATGCAATATCCATGTCCTACTGTGCGCACTTAACTATTTATGTGCATACACAATATGATAGTTTCTTGCTTAGATGCTTTGCCTAGACATCTGAGAATGCTATTGTTGAAATTATTCTGTTGGAAAATAACAAAAACCAATAAAGAAAGAGATTTAACAATAGTTGGTGAGATGCCATTGTCATTATCATTGTCATCACAATAGTCTTCCTTCTTCTTCGCCTTCCTAGCTAATCAGCCCGATAATTGCCCATTTAGTGTTTCAATGTGCACCATTTTCAGCTTGTTCAACGTGAGTATTCATGAGTTAGCCACTTATGACAGAACTGCATTGGATTTTTGTGGTTTCTCTTTGAATCTAAGGGTTTAATGTGATGGATTTTGTTAAACACTCAATTGTTATTAGATGCAAGCTAAATGTCCATATTCAATTGGATAAGAGCTGTTTATATTTGTCTAAAAAATAGATTTTTCTATTTGAGTTTGTTGTGTTAATGAAATTGTTTTAGGTATTTTGCTCACTCCTCTTGGCAATATGGATCAGGTCATTTGAAGTTTTGGAAGAAAAAAGCTACTGGTATTGAGTTTGCAAAACATTTTAGATCCCATCTTGGTCCCATAGAAGGACTGGCGGTGAGCTCATTTTTCCTCCAATATTGTATTGCATTCATATTGTGTCAAATAAACTCTCAGGTGGCTTCTATTTCATTTAACTCCATCTTCCTCAACAACATTTGTTTCTTAAATATGCTATTTTTCTCCTCCATGCTCTTGCATGTTTGGGCACTGTTCATCCGGCTTAATTGACAAAGGGCCATTTTTCTCAAGTATTTGTGTTGGATTTGGTTTGCTTTTTCTTGCTCATGATTTTTTCTCCATTGAGGTGGCTTCTCAATTGCCATATGACTTTTTAGCTTTCCATGCATCAATTGCCAAATTCTTATTGTTGGTGCAACCATCAACCATGACTTTGTTCAGTTATGCAGATTAGTGTGGATGGCTTGCTTTGTTCCACAATTTCAAATGATCAATCTGTTAAGATATATGATGTAGTCAATTATGATATGATGGCGATGATTGGACTACCTTTTGTTCCTGGTTGTGCTGAATGGGTATATAAGCAAGGAGATGTTAGGGCTAGGATTGCCATTAGTGAACGAAGCTCCTCATCTATTCACATATATGATGCACGAGATGGTTCAAATAAGCCTATTATATCTAGAGAGGTAATTGGAACTTCATCAGTTTGTAAAGCTCAAGAATTTTCCATCCTTCTCTGTCATTATTATTGTTATTTTCGATGAAGGTACTTACCTACAGGGTTTTAACATCCATTCCTCCAGGTGCACTTGGGACCTGCTAAGGTTATGAAGTATAACCATGCCTTTGACACTGTGATATCTGCTGATGAAAAGGGAATCATTGAATACTGGAAGCCTGCTACACTTCAGTTTCCTGAGGGCGAGTATGTGTAATGTACACTTTAACCTATAGTTATTGCCTTGTACATCTAAGAGAGACTCTTCCTGAGTTCTGTTGTTATGTTAGTTATCGTGGCATGTAATGACACACTTTAGTTCCATTAAGGATTAAACCCCTTTTACGTTTTCTTATGATTTCATTACATGGGAACTGGTAGCATATTTCACTCCTTCCTAAATGGCATATGAACATTGCCCTTAAGGGAACACCTCAGTGTTTAAGAACTTTGATCTTTATCTTAGAGGTTTCGAGTTCTAATCTTGAGAAGGGTTATGGGGCTTATGGGGATGAGGAAAGCTACACTTATTATGTAGCTCATGGCCCAGCGGGCCACTTAGTGGACCGAAAGAAAAAAAAAATTGACATGAACATATGGTTATTGTCACTTACTGACCATGCAATACTGCTCTTTGCAGCCAAACAAAAATCAAAGAATAAATATTATGCTTCATTAAATTGTAATTTGGGCTGTTTTATATTACTCTGTTTCCATTAGATGTTCAATACAATTATGTAAATGGGTTAATTTACATCTACATGATATTATCAATATGAATACCTTGTTGGACCTACACATATTATATTTTTAGAAATTGTGTAAATGTGTCTATTAATAGCTCTCTAGGTGACCAAAATCAGACTATGGATAGTGTAGAATAGTTTTTCACTTTATATTGTGACTGATTACTGGATTTGTATGAGCTTATTGTGGTTTTCTTTTCCTTGCTATGGGTCCTGATAGTGTTGCTCTTGTCTTGTGCATTTAGGGTGAACTTCAAATTGAAAAGTGATACCAATCTGTTTGAGATTTTGAAATGCAAAACGCTTGTTTCGACAATTGAGGTATACAACGTTTCATGCAAGCATGATATACAAACAAATGCTATAATAATTTTCCACTTGCTATCATGCATCAGTATTAGTGTTGTCTTTGATTGGATAATCTTTTATAGTGGTTGCTCCAAATATGTGACACAGAGCACTCTGACGAGGAAAAATCGATTGCTAACATTATAAATATTGCCCTTCAGGTAAGCCCAGATGGCAAGCAATTTTCTATTACGTCCCCTGATCGTAGGATACGTGTGTTTTGGTTCAGAACAGGTAAACTAAGACGGGTGTATGATGAATCTCTTGAGGTAATAATAATTCTCATTAGGCTATATTTAGAACTTATTTGCTGCTGGATTTGTATATGTTGATCAAATGTGTTTTGTGTTTAGGTGGCCCAAGATCTCCAAAGAAGTGGTTCTCCCTTATACCAGTTGGAAGCTATTGACTTTGGGAGAAGAATGGCTATTGAGAAAGAAATTGAAAAAACTGAAATGGCACCTCTGCCCAATGCTGTTTTTGATGAGAGTTCTAATTTCCTCATATATGCAACACTTCTTGGGATAAAAGTAAGTTGCTATTGATAGCAACTTGGAATATCCTACTTACCTTATTTTTCTATTACCACCACTAAACATAAATTTGTGCTTCTTGAACTCTGCATTCCCTTACACTTTTTTTCTTTTTCATTTTTCTGTCTTCACATTTATAGATTGTAAATCTACACACCAACAAAGTTTCCAGAATTCTTGGAAAGGTGGAAAGCAATGAAAGATTCTTGCAAATTGCCTTGTATCAAGGTGATCGTGGAAGTAAAAAAGTTAGAAAAATACCTTCAGCTGCAGTAAACGTCAATGAGAGCAAAGATCCTTTGACAGATCCCACCCTCTTATGCTGTGCTTTCAAGAAACACAGGATTTATTTGTTCAGGTACTATCACTGCTTGGCTTGTTATTTGAATTTTTTTCTGAATTCATTATTTTTGTCTGTCTTTATTCAATGTCAGTATGGATTGTGCCTTTCATGAACTTTCTGTGTTTGTGTCTAGTTGAACAAATGGACAGAAATTCTCTTCCAAAACTTGTTATGAAAGAAATTCAACCGGTTGAAACAAAAATGCCTTGGCACCCTTTCACCTTTTACCATGGGAATAATGTGTTGCTTGCATTCATAGTTTGTGATAGAAAATCAGCACGTATAAGTTGCTTGCTGCATGAACAACTGTAAATATCCTGTATGAATATTGTAAGATAAGGTCTTGCAAGGGGACAGGATTGTCATGGTGGAATAAATTGGTATTAAAGTTTGTCTTATTTTACATAAAGCGAGAAAACGAGAATGGAGACTTGGGAGCAAACTGAAGGAATTCTAGCTTTTATGCAAGTTCTATAACTTGAATGATGAATTCAAGGAATCCTCAAAAGGCGACCTTAGAAGTGTTGCAATAAAAATTAGTTAATTTGTTATTCTTCTGTAGACTTGCAGGTCTGTTTTGATATTTTGGGAAATGTTGACATTTGATGTACCTTATTAGATTATAGTGATGTAGGTGGCATAATATGAGTTGTTTTTATCTTATTGCATCAGGAGTGGCTTTTAATTTTTTATATTGCCTGTTATTCTTTGATTTGACATTTTTTCTGATTGCCTCTCTTATGTTCAAATAGCCGGAGAGAACCAGAGGAACCTGAGGATCCAACTAAGGGAAGGGATGTTTTCAATGAAAAACCTCCGCCAGATGAACTTTTGGCTGCATCAGATATTGGAAAAGCAGCTACCACATCTCTTCCTGACAATGTGGTGAGTATTATGTATTGTTTACACTGCATGCAATATATATGGGTGTATGGGTGTAGATTGCAACTCTTCAAGTCTGATTCATACAGTGAAATCAGCTAAATAATGGGGTTTGATGCAATTCTTTGGTCACAAAATATCAGAGTGAATACTCTTTACTTGCTCTTTCAGTTATAAAAGCAGCAGCTCAAATAACACTGAGAAGAGAAGTACTACCAATTAGCATTGTGGTGTGCAGAATTTTGCACAGCACACTTTGCAGATTAAGTTTGGTTGGTACAGTAAGAAAGTCCTAGTATTTGTCATCATTTAATTGAACAAGCTGAATGATGAAACTTTGGAAGCTAAGGAGGTCCTTGTGGCAGAAAAGGGAATACTTGTTATTTCTAAATGCTGTGAGATCTGAATTGTTAGTGGTATCAAAGCTGAGGTTTTCTGCTATCCTATTTCATGAGATTTTGATAGGAGTTTATTTATATCCTTTAGATTTGCGAAGGCAGCTTAATATACCTGATTTATAGCAGAATTTGGTTCCAGGCCTATAATGAAACCTAATCTTGTTTGTTGTAGGGCACAATGTTGGTTTCTGTATCAAAATTCTTTTTGGATTTGACTTTTTGCTGGTTTATGTAGGCTCTCTCTCTCTCTCTCTCTCTCTCTCTCTCTCTCTCTGTGTCTCTTTGATGAATAATATAATGAAATAAGTATGTTCCATTAGGTAGTTCACTTTCTAGATGATTCTAATGTTCACTTATGATGTGAAGGGAAGCTACAATGAGCTACAATCACTTGCATTTGTTTGGTATAAGCTGACATCATTTTATTTTTTATCATCTCTTCTAATGTCTATTTGTTTATTTAGATTCTGCACACCACCATGGGTGACATACACATGAGATTGTATCCTGAAGAATGTCCAAAAACTGTGGAAAACTTTACCACACACTGCCGGAATGGCTATTATGATAATCTCATCTTTCATCGGGTCATCAAAGGTTTCATGATACAGACAGGAGATCCTTTGGGAGATGGCACTGGTGGACAGTCTATCTGGGGAAGGGAGTTTGAGGATGAGTTTCACAAAAGGTTATTTGTTTAGTTCAGTTGCATCATATATATCTTCTTAGATCTTTTCCTTTTTGCTTTTTTAAGTTTTGCCAGGTGTTTCTTCATTCATTTCCTGGCTTTGTAACTTACTTTTGCCTAGTGTATAACTAACAGGGGGCAAACATTTTGTATTTGCAGTTTACGACATGACAGGCCTTTCACAGTCTCAATGGCAAATGCAGGGCCTAACACAAATGGCTCTCAGTTCTTTATCACCACAGTGGCCACTCCATGGCTGGACAATAAGCACACTGTTTTTGGCAGAGTTATAAAGGGAATGGATGTTGTCCAGGTAAACTTGAGTTTGCACTTTTAGCCATTCTCAGGAGATTTGCATTTGTCTGATGGAGAATTAACTAATCCATAGTGAAACTATATGGATTTCCTTTAGGCATCACCTATGTTGAGATTTTGCACTATTTCGTTGTTAACTTACTAAAAAGTTTTTTTTTCTTTTTTGTTCCATTGCCAAAAAGATTTCTGGACATTGAAAATTTTAATATTTTTGTTTTAAATGTCCAGTGATATTTGGGTAATTGGCTTGTGAGTATCTTGTGCGCTCTAGGGTGTGGACATCTTAAGCACATATTCACTGTCTTGATGAATTTTCATTTGGTCTTTCTGACAGGCTATTGAGAAGGTGAAGACAGACAAGGCAGACAAGCCATATCAAGATGTAAAAATTTTAAACGTAACTGTCCCCAAGTCATAGTAGAACCTTCCTTCTTTGTTTCACTCTCTTGAATAATTGGTTTTGCTGCCACAAATCATGTGTCAAGTAAGTGCTTCATTTTCCCTTATTCCAAGTCATTTACCTTCAGTTTATCTCAGACTACTGTTGAGCTCTTTTTTCTCTGATTTTTTTTTTAAATCTCTCTCTTTCTCTCTGACATGCACATGCACATTTTTGGGAATGCGCCTCATGGAGATCTCTGAGCAAGTAGTGCTTAGAGTAACTTGCCTAGAAAAATACATCTTTCTCAGGGCTTGAACCATAAACTAGCACTAGGAACTTTTGTTTCTGCTATGAATTCGTTTCTCCTTTCTTCTC
Organism: Ceriops tagal; assembly: GCA_021533255.1. NCBI lineage: Eukaryota > Viridiplantae > Streptophyta > Magnoliopsida > Malpighiales > Rhizophoraceae > Ceriops > Ceriops tagal. The sequence goes on along the minus strand of CM038605.1, from coordinate 2,532,839 downwards.
TTCTTTTTGAGTTTCTCTCTCTCTCTCTCTCTCTCTTTTTTTTGTTAATTTTTCCATTGTCTGCCCCTCTTGCTAAAATCCACAATATTAAGCATCAGCTAGCTTTGGCTTCTACAACACCGGGAGAAAGAGTGCATATGTGTCATTCTTCCTAGGTTGTACGAGACCAAAAGTTGTCCAATATTTGTTTTAAACTTACCAGGGAAACATGTTATTTTTTGAGACATGTTCTTGGCAAGGAAAAAAAGCAAGCAAGATGTAATATACTCCAGTTTGAGAAATGAATTTTAGGGTACCCAAAGGCTAAACTTAGCATTAATGGTACTAACAGGAGAAAAACTGGGGGTCAAAGAAGGATTAATTCCTTCGCTCCTTTATAGGAAAGAACAGCTCTTATCATGGTCAAATGGTGTTTGGTTGCAAAACAATCTTCTATGGTTCTAATGGTTATTAAAAAGTTTTAATGCATAGACACCCTATATGTTTGAGCTCTTTCTTTGTTTTTTCCAAATGCCATACAAGATTTCCATTACTTTTTTCAGAATTTTGCAATCAAATCCATTGAAGATCTTTTTGGTTCTGATCTGTAAAATCCTATATATTGTACAGATTGTTTGGTTAATTGAAATGGTGTTCAATTCTTTTCTGTAAAAATGGGGAGAAATTTTCAAATGTTTTGGGACCAAATATATTTTAGGAAAATAATTAAAAGTGTTACGGTTTATTAAATTGGATTTATGACTTGTAGAGGGTGCTTATTGAACAAAAGTTTGAAGGCATAAAGACCTACCAACCCACGATGAAATTAAATGCATTGTCCTTTCAAATATGTTAAACCACCATTTATGTTTGTATATTTCTCACTTCTTGGAAAATGACGTGTAGATTGTTTACACCAAGTTTTACCAGTGCCCTTCTTGGGCTCTTTTTAGTTGTTTTTTGGCTTTTCTTCCATTCGTCTTATTTTGGCCAAAAAATTATATTGTTTTTAGATTGTCTTGTTAATCGTTGTATTGCTGGATTTAGGTACCCATGAAAGACATTTGATGATCTTGACTATACACCATGATAATCTACTGCCAATTCGCCCTTGGAACTTTGAAGTGCCCACTGAATTCTGAACTCTGTTCTTGGTGGCATTGTTTCACTTAAGCCTCTTTCATATTTGTGATGGTGTGGCTGCTTTCTGCATGCGGGCAATAATGCTCTAGTCACTTACCTCTTGAAATTCCAAACGTTGGGTTTTAAATTATGTGATAGGCCTTTCGGAATCGCTGGGAAATTGAGTTTGTCGTAAATGAATTCTATTTAGTTTGATGCCTATAAACGGGAAGCACTGTAGTTCTCTCATTTTCATGAACCTTTCCATCTTAGGATGTAGGTCAGGCGTTGATCTCAGGTTGTCATTTCCATTTTACTCACTAATGGTTTGAATGGAAAAGTTGTTTCTATGACCTTTTTCTTTTTATGGGGAAAATTTATTTTATTTCAGGATATTATCGCGAGTGACCAGACTTTACCCACTTTTTTTTTTTGTTATATCAGAATTAAAATTCATGTTCTGTTAGAATTTGAGTAAGTTGCTCTGGGAAAAGATCAAATAGTAAATTGTACCGATAAAAAAAGATATTAAATGGTATCTTACCAAGAAAGGATCAATAGTAAATATTTTCAGTATTAGATCATTGTATTTCGGTTTACATTCTGGTTCACCAAAACGTAAAACGGCAAACACAAGATGAATGAAGGGTAATGATGCATCGAAAATTCGCATGATTGATTTTGTTAAGTTTAGCCTACGAAGTAACTAGTCCCACTCCAGTTGAAATTAAATTGGTACTCTTTATTCTTTTGTTGTTGTGTTTTCAACTCTCAATTGATTGGGACCGTGCAAATTATCTGAATGGTTGATGGGGCAACCACAAAATATGCCAGTGGCTGTTGCAAAGTCAGCATCTTTGCTTCGAAAACGTATTATCCTAAAAGAAGAAAAGAGAACGTTTGGATAAGAAAGAAATGGGAATCATTAAATATATAGCATAAAGCAAAGGGAATTCGAGTATTTGCTTGAGTCTCCGCGCAGGGCTACTCAAGGAGGACCCAATCTCCTTCGTACCTGACAGACATGGAAGACAAAGAGTGAACTTCATTATCGTCCGACATCATCATATTTTTCTAATGATTTTAGAACAAGTTATTGAACATGCAGGAATTCGAATGCAATTGAATGCATTACTGCGCAGTGGGAAGGGAAGCGTACCACTCCAAGTTTACAGCTCACCTCGGGTGGTAAGTGGGGGCACTCTTTCTGGCACCGTATCACATCCTACCAAAACTAGTTAAGAATTGAAGGCTCTACGAGGAATAAAAGAATTCAATGGCAGATGAGAAACACAGGCTCTCTCTCTCTATCTCTCGACCATGTTACTTCCTATTAAACATTAGTTGAGAAAAACCTAAATTGCTTAAAATATTTTCCACTAAATCCCCCCCCCGCAGGGGGGGAGAGAGAAAAAAGAGAAAAAAATTCCCACTTTATGTCAAATTTAGAGAACATTTTCCTGCAGATAAGCTTCGATAGAAAAAAGGGTAAGCAACTCCTCAAAATATATGACAAAAATTTTGGTCTCTCCATGGTCTAAACCAACCGCGTGGTTTTCAACGCGTGACATGGGAGCGCGTGGACATAGGTAACCCTCTAACATGTTGTTGCAACTCCCCTAGCGTAAGCTGGTTTCCACGTATCGCTCAGTGCATGGCTTCCCCTGCCTAACAGGATAGCAATGATGATTCTCCCTCTCTCTCTCTCTCTCTCTCTCTCTCTCTCTCTCTCTCGGGTAATGGTTAAATTTATAAATAAATGTATTTGTAACGTAATATATATATATATAGTGAATAAATTGGTCTTCTCTATTTGGGTTGGTATCAGTTCTTTTCTGTGCTTTTGCTCTCAGCAAGAAAATGGCTGCCAACAATCTCAAGGAGAAGCAGCTGACCTTTGTCAGAAACATGATTGAGCAGGTCTTCACTAGCTTCTTTTTTGTTTCTTTTCTTTATATATATGTATGTCTATCATTTTGTAATTGAAGTTTGATTACTGAAGGGCAAGCCTTGTGGAAAAGTAAAGTTATGACTTTGAAGTCACAAGTTTACGTCGCCAAAATACTCTTACAGTGTGTATGTGTGTGAGCCTCGCAATAACATCCTTTATGAAGTTTTTTTTTTTTTCTTTTGTCCTCAATGCATAATTTCATTGCGTTAATTGGTTCCTTGACTGATCTTATGGCCATGGGCTTTCTCACTTTTTCCTGATAAGAAAAGAAAAGTGATATTCATTTGTTTGATTGAAGAAAGTTAATTAAAAGGAAAAGGCCGTTGAAGGAAAAATTTCATAAATGTTTGCAATAGTTATTTTCTTTCTCGATATTATCGACCAAAGTAGTCTAGCTGCCATGTCATTGAGGGAATCTGTTATATCAACTCATCAAAAGTTGAGGAGTTGGCATGCATGATTGGATCTAGCAAATATTTTGTGCTAATTGAAGCATATTTTTGTTGTTGACAGTATAGAAAAGGGTTTCCAAAACATTGTTCTGTTGATGTTGGAGATTTGTTTCAATCTTCCAACTTATCTTGTTTTTCAGATGGTGCTTGAGAGTTGTCAATTTTCATTAATATTTTCCTTTTTTGCAGGGAATAATGGACAGTTACGCTGAGGAAGTGATTGAATTACAGGATGTAGAGTCGCCGCAGTTTTTGATAGATGTGATCAGCACATTCGTAAGAGATGCTGATGATTGCATAGAACAATTGAGCAGACTTCTGTAAATCTCTAACGACTTCCCATCGACTTTTCTGTTTCTGCTTTTCTGTTTACTTGTTGGCTTGGCCATACTTGACTTTGGCATATCAACAGGAGGGAACCGGTTATGGACTATGAAAGAGCTACTGCCATAGTTCACCAGGTCAAAGGGAGCTGCTCCAGGTAGTTTACTTCCTCAATATTGCAGCAACATGCATGAAAAATTAATCATTTGTTGTTCCTATCTAATTTGACTTGGTTGAGAAATATCCCCTTCGGAAACGGCATTAGCGAGATGATCTGTCTTGGAGGCAATATTTGTTAGCGTCTGACACTCGTCAATGAGTTATAGCAACTTAATAAATGAGAATTTGTCAATCTGTAAATTTGTGCAGGTTATGCCTGAAAAGGTTGGGAGAAACATGAATATTCCAAATTAAAACATTAACACACTATAAAGCACCATTCAGTTGATAAGCTCAATCTAGACAGGTACATGCACATTCCACAGCGCGTATCTGAAATATCAGAAGCTAAAATGTATGTGCATGAACTAGAATTCACCAAGTTAGGCAAATTAATCATTCTGTGGGTGCCTAAATTGGGATTTGTGTTAGATGGTAATATTTCAGCATGGAGGATAACTATATATTGCCATTTATTGTTCAATTTATTGGTGTTGCATTGGATGTCGCCGGTTGCATGGATGCTGCATTGCTTTGTGGCATTAGCACATTACTCGAATTTGAATTCTAATTTTGTGTGTGTACTGGGAATCACAGTATGGGTGGTCATCGGACAGCTCGTGCTTTTGGTGAACTTCGAAATGCTTGTGATGACATGGTGAAAGAGAGGTAATGGCTGCCATTTTTTCTTGTTTAGGCATTCCTACTCCCATTAGCTGTATTCACATTTCACCTAATAATGGTAAGGCCCAACGGGTTTTCTTTTGAGCAACTGAGAGTGCTCTCAATAAATTGCTTCAGCAAGATGTATAAGGAAGTGATCTCAATCTGTTATAACTCACCAAATTGTTGATTTTTGAGCTTTATCCACGTTGGCTTTACATGGAAAAAATGATCCGTAGTCTTGATAAACTTAATCAATCAATTTAAAGGACAAATTACATAGAAAATTTGGTCAGCTAAGGCTACTTCTTGCCAATTCTCCACCTTCTCCTCACAGTAAATAGTTTGCACATTTGTAATTCTGGCAACTGTACAGATTGCATTGAGACATATGGATACCTAAATAAGAAAATGGATTGTTTCTTTTGCTTGTCCTTTATGTGTATTCTGTTTGATAAACGAATTTCAGTGATGAAAAATTATGGATGTAAGCTAATTTGAATCCAAAGCTTATGGAACAAAGGCATTATGAGTTAGCCTTTGGATTATGCATTGACCTCATTTTATGGTTTGATAAATTACATATTGTTTGGTAATAATATTTTGGGTCTACCGAATAAGATAGGGCTGCCATCCTCTTCATGTCAAGGATCTTGAATCTTGATGAATCTCTTATTTACGAGGCGTTCAGATTCTTGGCGACAATCTTATGAAATTCTCAGTAGTCTGAAACCCCACAGTTCTCTTATACTCAGCAAGCTCAATATGGCGCTTGCCTTAAAATATTTAGAGATCATGTATCTTATATGAGTACTTTTGATCTATAAGCTCTGTAGGAGCTCTTGTAAATTTCCATCAGTGCTAATCCTTTCATGAAATATGGGTTTATCCTTTAGGATTCATCCAGATTGTTAAGTGTGAAAGCCATGAGCAGAAATATCAGGTGATGAATAATTCCTTGGTATTTTTAAAGGTATGACTCGTGCTAGAATGGCATGGTCAAGATGAAGGGATGAGTAGGCATTTGGTTTTCTCTCTTAATACTGGTTATCATCTTCAGTTTATGAGAGGCAAAGATTTTTGGAATGATTGTGTATTGCTTTCTTGTCAATGGTAGTGCCTTTCTGCTTTAGCTGGCTGATGCCTCCAACTTTTTCCTGCTCTTAAAATTGGTGTTTTGTCACGTGGTTAGGTGTCTTGAGCACTTTGAGAGGGTTAAGGAAGAGTATCAAATTCTGAAGGATGCATTCATTAACATTGCCCAGGTAATTCTCGTTGCTCAACAAATATTTTTAGGCCCTGCAGGTGAAATTCATGCAAGGAAATTAGTGCGCATTCATTTGTGTATTATTTTAACATGATTAAGTCAACTCGACTACAAGGCCACAAAAATTGTTAAATTTATTGCTTCCAGAAAAATATTACCACAAAGAAAGTACCATTTCATCTTTAATTGGATGTAGTTTTCTCATTATCATATCAAGCATTTAGGGTTTTTTTTTTTCCCTACAACTGCTACAATCTATAGCACTGTATTTTACTTTTGTAGATGAATTGTTTCAAAACAAGAACATATGGTTCTGCTTTCATTGATGAAGTGAAGACCAATATGTTTGCTTCCCTCGTGAAAAAGAATGTAGGTTGAGATGAACATGGTGTCTTGGGAGGACGCAAGGCACCAAGGATAAATTGCAGGCTTCAGGCTACCACAATTCAGAGTTTGCCTGAGTCAGGCTAGAGGGCATGCAGCTCAATGAAGAGCTCACTAGAGAGCTCATAGTACTGTTACTTTGAAACTTGTGGCATTGACATTTGCTGGTTCAATATACGTATTGCTCATTGGCAACTTTTTTTGTATGAACTTTACAACTTTGGTTTTGTCAGATAAAGCATGCCATAATATCTATATATATGGTGCGGCCTTGTCAGTGTCACATTGTGGACGCTGCATAATTATTTATCTTCCCTGCTATGAGGAGACGATGCTCAATTTGCCCAAAGCAGAGCAGAGCTACTCACCTTCCTTAATTTACAAAATTCTATTTCTGCCCTCTGGTTGAGACTGATGTGCCTAATGATTTGTAGTTTATCCACGTCCATTGGATAATGAGAAATGAAGTTGCTGAAAGGAGACCCCCAAAATTTGGAATGTGTGAGAGAAAGAAGAAGAAGAAGAAGAAGAAGAAAAGACATCTTCTTGAATGTCTTTCTTCAAGAAAGAGTGAAAGAGGGGAGATATGGAGGCTGTGCTACAAACCAGAGTGCTTCTCTCACTTCCACCATACTTTTTAAAAGCACAGGCCTTTTTGCCTGTGAAACCCAAAAACCTTCCTGGGTTTTCTTTGCCTTCAAATGGATTTAAAAAGTATCCTAGCTTTGTGTCAAAACCAAGCAGGGTTTTACCAAAAGAGAGGAATTTGCATATTTAAAGGGCTGCTGCTGCAGCTGCAGCTGATGGGCAACCTTTATTTAGTGAAGAAAGTAATACACCTAAGTTTTGGGGTATCGAGGTCTCGAGTTTTGGCTGCAGATAAAGAGTAGGAGAAGAAGGGGGGGGGGGGAGAATTAGAGAAGAAGAATAAGAGAACAGGGAAGTTTACTGGCAGGAAGAAGGACAAGTTTAAGATCATCAAGCTTGTATCTGCGGTGGGGACTGGACATGCGTATGCTAAGAAGAACGGTGAGAATATCAAGTACAAGAATATGACCCTGAAGTGAAGCACCATTTTCTACTTAAAAGAGACGAAATAAAGTTTGTAGGCCTTTTATCTCAACTTACTCTCGTAGAATAGCAAACACTTGCGGATCAAAACACAACTCCTGCCTTTCGCTGGCGAGTTTGGATTTTAGTGCTGAATAGACAAAACTCGTACAGATAATGAGTTCATTGCCCTGACATAGGTGTTTGTTGTTACGGTAAATATGTAGTAAAATGATAGTAATTTGTAACTAACAGACATGTTAGCATTGTAGTTGGATGATGTATTTTTCTTTCTTTCTTTTTTTTTTTTTCCTCATCTCTTCAAGAACGGTTCTTATTTAAATCTAGTTAGTGGCATAGAAAAATCATCTCTTCTATAACACCAATTTAGATACCTCTAAGCAACTGTAGATGCCGAGTTAGCCAATATGGTTTATATTCGTGCAAGCTGCAATTCGTAAACATAAATATTACCCTTATGGCAAGAAGCTCCACCCAAGAGCATGGCAGTGTCTCAGGCTTCAGTGCATTTGAGTAAGAATCTGAAAGGGATCCAAGCCACGTATGTCATTCCAGGGACTGAGTATGTTAGCAATCTTTTAACGTACTTATTTGGAGCCAAAAATTAGCTGCGTGCTCTGATGAAATCTTTCTCCTACATAAACAGATTTAGCCAACCCCAATATAACAAGATGGTCAAGCCCGTCACTGAACACCATCGGAACTAGTAAGTCTCAACTAAGAAACACAAATAATTTGTGCGTGTATCAAACTAAGCCCAAATAACATTGTAAATTCGCAAAGAAATGCTGACTGTTAAGGTAAAATAATTACAGTAGAACGAAACCCAAAATGCTTAAATTTAAATTGCTTGATTTCCATTAGCTAATCCAAATTTCTCCACAAGTGATATGCAGCTATAGGCCAAAAACAAGGAATGGTCATCTAAAGTTAAACCAACAGGCACCTTAGTCAAATAGGCTCAACATCATATCCTGCACCAAATCAAAAGTTAAAGTCAGACAAAAGTTAATCTCAAATCTGATATCATCAATAATCAAAATTTGAGTTCACTGAAATCAACAATTTCATGAGTTGAAATCTCACATCATCAGATTCCTCTTTCTCTTCCACCTTCTCCTCCTTCTTAGCCTCAACAGCAGGTTTGGCACCATCCCCTGAAGTGGGAGGTGCAGCAATGGCAACACCCCCACCACCGGCAGGCACTGAAGCCAGCTTCTCTCTGCCAGCTGCAAGAAGCTCAGTGATATCCTTCCCTTTGACCTCAGAGAGCAGCAACTCAATCCTGTCATCATCAGCCTCAGCTCCAACTGAAATTCAACAGTAGAAAAAATACAAACAAATGTTAATCCCTCTTTCAGCAATGATATAATATGTTCCCCTATTTCTCAATTTGCTGCAGTACAACTAAGAATATGCACAACTAAACAAGAGATAAAACTGAATTTTAAATACTAAAAATCCTACCATCTGAAAAAATTAGAATAGCTCAGGCCAATTTCGTACAAAAGTTTAGTCAAACATTTAGAACCACAAAGTGCCACAACAACTAGCACTTCCAAAATAAAACCCCCACTGTAGTCGCATTATAATAGGAATTGCTCCCCATATGCACTAACTCCGTGAATGCGACTATATTAAAGAGAAGAACACGACTCCATCAATGGCCATTATTGTATGTAATGTATCACCTAGTTCACCCCCCGTCCAAGCAACTATTACACCAGATCCATTCATAAACAATACCAAACAAACAATTCAGCAACCAACAAAACACTGGCTCCAATTCAGATCAATAGATTAGACAGAAGATTCTCGCTTTTTATAACACAATTATTTATCAATCTAAAGCAGCAAATTCATCATTGTTAAGCTCTTAAAACAAATACTTACTAATAACAAAAAAAAAGCCAAAATAATTGAACACACACAACCAGAAACAAAAAAAAAACATTAACATTAATTTTAAACATGTTAAACGAAATCTTACAAATCTGAAGGTCAAGCAGAAAATAGGAAAAAAGACAAAAAAAAAAAAAGAAGAGAATACCAGCTCCAAGAATGCGTTTCAAATCTTCGGCACTGGGCTCCCCATTGCCTCCCAAAACGGCAAGCAGGTAAGCAGCCACCACCTTCATTGCTATTCACACAAAAAACATCAGTCACATCGAATGAGCACACACGCGCACAAACAAAAGAGCGAGAAAGAGATCGTACTTGTAGCTTTGGAACGGCAGAGCAGAGGATGCTATCGAGTGCCGAAGCGAGCTTGGCGAGGGCGAAGCTGCTCTCCTAGGGTTTTTCTGTGCTACAATGGAGGAGGGTCATTGTCTCTGTCATTGTGGCCGTTATATAGGCGCGCCCGTCTGTAGAGAAACTCCTAGGGTTTCTCAAAAGTCGTTTTCTGTCCCTTTTTTTTTATCTAGTGTTTGGCTGCGCGGTTAAGTCTATTCCGTGCCGATATAGGATATATTCTAGAAGGCCTGGGTTTAGGAACCAGATAGCATTTGGGTAAAAGCCCGTTTTAAACATACACGGAGGCCATTTTAGCGCCTTTTTTTTTTTTTGGTTGGGGGTGGGGGGCATTTATGTCATTATGTCAGAAAAATGAGTACAATTCATTTGCGCGGGAAAACACACACATATACACGCATTGGTTCTGGGCGGCCATTATTTCTTTATTCTCAAATCAAAAGGGTTTCTCTCTTTCTCTCTGTATCTCTCAATCGCTTCTGGCAGAAAAATGAACGGGGAGAGCCGGAGATGGGACCGGAATGGAAACCCACGGCGGGGCTCCAAGAAGCAGAAGCTGATGCGGAACGCCGAAGAGGAGCTGGAGTCCAAGCTAGGCTTCGATCTCTTCACCGACGGCGACAAACGCCTCGGTTGGCTTCTCACTTTTGCACCTGTAAGCCCATCCAATATCCTTACCCCCCTCCTTTCCCTTGACCTCCAAAATAACCGGCCCAAAATTTGACTTTACCGTCTGTTTATTCTTTCATGATCGAGATTTCCTTTTCGGTTCCTTTTTTTTTTAATTAGTTTTTGGTTCCTGAAGCTGGAATCTGTTTTCTTGTGGTGATTTACAGTCCTCCTGGGTGGATCAAGAAACCAGAAAAATCTTTAGCTGCGTTGATCTCTATTTTGTTTCTCAGGTCATGCTTTTCATTTTTCATTTCTTCCGCTGCATTTGTCGTTATTGTGTTTTTTTCTGTTTTCTGATTTGAAATTATTTACAGGATGGTTCTGCCTTCAAGTCGAAGTACAAGTTTCGTCCCTATTTCTATGCAGCCACAAAGGTAACGCCGTTTTATTTTAACAGCGTTGATTTCAGTTAATAGCTAATGGCTTCCATTGTAATTGATTGCGTGTGTAATTTCACTTGGTGTTGATGCTATAGGAACAAATGGAAGTGGATGTTGAGGGTTATTTGCGGCGACGGTATGAAAATCAAATTGCTGATATTGAGGTCATAGAGAAGGAGGATCTTGGTCTCGTGAGTCACTCTCAGTTCATCATTTAGGGCTCAATGCTCTGTGCATATGTTTGTCCACTTTTAATAATATTGTAGCAGTGCCTGGTTTGTCTTCTCTTGTTACTTCTCTGTACTTCATCTTTTCTTTATTTGTTCTTTCTGGACTTGCAGTCTTAAAGATGAAGCTGTTATGGGTGTTGGGGGAAATGATTGCATGATGTGTATCTGTGTTTGTGCTTGAATTACTCTTTTCTAGCTCTAAACTTGAAAATTCTTAGCTTAAAGATTAAGATTTATAGATGCTAGATACAGGTATGTTGGTTAAGGCTTTGCTACAAATTCTGGGTTAGTTTTGGCTTAAATATCAGCACCAAATGATCTTAAATTAGAAGGCTTGAAGGTGTAATGTCCCGAACCAGGTGCGAAAAACGTCTTTTGATATAGCAGAACCCTGACCATTGTTGATTGGACTATGTGGCTGGATAAGGGCTGCCATCTATAAATAGATATCTAGCAAATGGAAAAAGAGAATGGGAAGCAAACTAAAATTTCAGTAAACAACCTGGGTTCTAATCTGTTTATAGCACTGTCTTCAATAGGATGCAGCACAATATAGTGAAGTCTGAATTTTTCTCTTTCAAGTTTTAAAAATTGTACAATTGCATGGTATAACCTAGAATCTTTTGTCACCTTTCAAGGGCTATGAAGCGATTTTGAGCATGGTTACAAGTGTTTAGTTGCAAAAGAGATACATAAAAAAGTCATGCTGCAGTGGATAGGACCTTTAGGAGCAAACCAGTTAACAAATCAACTTTGTGTCCAGTGTCCCCTGATCTTTTTGCCAGATTAACAAATTTTACATGCAATATCTCAACTAGCTTTGCTAACACATGACTTTCAGGCTTTGTTTCACAAATAGTTTACTGATTCTTAAACTTGAAAGAGCTGGCTGCATTAGAGTACTATGGTTTTAATAAATTGCTTCAGGATTTTTTTTTATTTTTTGGTATCAAGTCATTGATGTTGCTGATGTTGTGAATCTTAGTTTGCTTGGTTTAGGCTGCCCTTCTTTGTACTTCTCTTCTCAATAAAGTACAACTCTGCTTCATATGTTAAACTACAAAGTCAAAATATCATGGGGGGCTGGCAGTATTGATAAGTTTTAAGCTTCATTGTATCTAAAGCACTTGTGAGTGCATAGGAGGGAAACTTTGTCTTCCTCAGGGCCTCATCTTTTAAATTGTATTATTTCGTGTCAACATACTAGGTAAAAGCAGGGGGCTGGGATAACATTGATGTTGTGCATGCTGGTACTGGCTTGTGGATATGAGCTATATTGCAAAATATGCATTCAGCTTTGTCTATGTGATTTAATATGCACATCATGGTTTTCTATGACATAAAGCCTTTAATGTTTTGATAAGTTTTGTATAATGGTCAGTATTCACAGATCATTTGTGCTTCTGAGAGAATTAAACAGCAAATGCATTTTCTGCTGAAGTCTGTGCTCTGATCTATGCTTCTGCAAATACATTCTCTTATTTTGTGCTCTGATCTTCTCACAACATGGACTATTTTTCTTGCTTTGTTATATTGTATCCTTACTCATGTGTTTCTTGAGCTAACAGGTTCTTGCCATTTTATGTTCTTTTCGACAGAAAAACCATTTGTCAGGTTTACACAAATTGTATTTGAAGATAAGCTTTGATACTGTTCAACAATTAATGGATGTGAAGAGGGATATGCTGCATATTGTAGAAAGAAACCAGGCGATGTTTGATGCTGCAGAAGCATATGAATCCATATTAACAGGGAGAAGGTAAGGATTGCTGTTTCTGGCTGCCTTTGCATATCCATAGAACAACACTGTTTTTGCTTGAAGTTGTATGTGGACTTTCTTTGGTGGACTGAATTATTTGTCCGTTAAATTCAATCACTTCTTGCACTTTGTAATCTGCATTCTATTTTTGTGGGTTTCTTCTACCTGGTCTTGATATTATTATGGTGCTTGACTAGCAGAGAACAAAAAATTCAAGATTTTCTGGATTGCATTGTTGATCTTAGGGAATATGATGTTCCTTACCATGTTCGCTTTGCCATTGACAATGGTAATTTTTGGGTAATAATGTTGGTATTTACATATATCATATTTGTATTTCAGAGTTTTGATGAAGTTGCATAATTTATCCCCTTACTATTCAAAATTTCATGCTACCCAGATATCCGATGTGGGCAGTGGTATGATGTCAGTGCATCCAGTAATGGTGTTATGCTAGAGAAGAGGACTGATCTGCTGCAACGCGCTGAGGTCCATGTTTGTGCATTTGATATTGAGACCACAAAGCTTCCTTTGAAATTTCCAGATGCTGATTATGATTTGATTATGATGATATCATACATGGTTGATGGACAAGGGTACCTGATTATTAATAGAGAGGTACTTTGCACTTGTCGAGGAATAGGATTTCATGGTTTTATTTTTTTGTTTATCACATGTTATTTTATTTATTTATTTTGTAGTTTTTCACTTTCTAAGAATAATGTGCCCTTTTCTTTACATTGTCTTTTCTGTGTGTAACAAGTCATTGGCCACACATAAAGCTGAAAGATGGTTTGCATATATGTGTGTGGTTGTGTATGTTGCATTGGCTTGGCAAATTCTTTTTTTTTTTTCATGGAAATTTATTTTTATTAGTTTAGTAGGAAAGGCAGAAATTTCTTGGCAATTTATTGTATTATTCATGTAGATATTGTCTGTTTCTAAAATTAAAGACAAGTAGGTTCAACTGGTTTCAATTGACCCCATTTGTGAGGGCTTGGTCCAAGATTGGCTGTGAGAGTGGGGGGGGGGGGGGAGGCACAGATGATCACTATTCAGCAGGAACTATGAGGTCTAATAATCTTTTTACCTTGGCTTGCAAATTCACTTGGCACTTTTGAAAGAGATGTGGATCAAATCCTGCTTGTAGTTTTTATATGGGGAAGGAGTTATTTTGGGGGGAGGGGTTGTCTAATCCTTAATTGTATAGCTCAATATAGAGATAACATTGTTAAACTTCTTTTCATACCATTCAAATTAGATGATTCGTTAGGGATTCTGTTGCAGAGGGAAGTCATAGCAAGCTGATGACCAGAGAGAAGTTTCTATAGGTTTTGGAGGAGCCACAAAGCATCGCCTAAAACCAAACTAAAGTAAATTATTTTTAGGGAAGAATGTGGAATGCATGGATATTTATGAGGTTCATATTCATCTTATTGTTCTCTATTGCTAGAAAATTTATGTAATCATCTTTTTCAGCCTCTTTTTGCTGATTGATAATACATCCAAGATGCTGGATATGTGGCTCCTAGGTTTTGATCAAGACAGGATTCCATTGTGTCTCTATCCTTAAAGCTATTTTTCATTAATTGTTTAGCTCCCTGTTTTGAGTTAACATACCTGGAACAGGACTTTGTTTTATGCATTTTTTTTGGTATCTAGGATTTGTTTCTTTATTCTTGTATTTCATTTTATTCACTTGGTATCCTATTTGGGTAATTCAATCATTGGAATTTGCACTTATCTTTAGTGTGTTGGGGAGGATATAGAGGATTTGGAGTATACTCCGAAACCAGAATTTGAAGGCTGCTTCAAAGTAACAAACGTGCAAAGTGAGGTACGAAAATTTATTGATTTGGTTGCTGGAGTACTTCTACAACCCTGATGTGCATTTTTGCTCTTATTTTTTCATTTGGAATGCATTGCAGGTAGAACTTCTAAAACACTGGTTTGCTCATATGAGGGAAGTGAAGCCTGGTATTTATGTCACATACAATGGTGATTACTTTGATTGGCCATTCTTGGAGTGCAGAGCAACTTATCATGGATTCAAGATGAGTGATGTATGGATCCAATTTTTCTTTATTGTCCCAGTTTCCCTGTGGGTCTCCCTTTTGCATTTATAGTATTGAAAAGGCTATTGCATCTTTGTATTCAGGGAGCATTTTTTTTCTTTCTAGCTTGTAGTGGGCACTGTTATTATTTTTTACATAGATCAAGCCTCTTCACTTTTAAAAAAGAAAAATTATTGAAAAGGCTATTAATAAATAAAACATCAGCTAAGTACAACTTCATGTTTTCTTGTTTTGAAGTGTAAGATTAAGAGGCTCATGAAATTATGCATTGCTAGTTTATTTAGCCATTCCCTTTTGGTTTTAGGTATATAAGAACTTTACATGTTTAATTATTATACACAGGAACTAATAGCTTACATATAGTTTCTATTATAACTTCTAAACTCAAACATTTTTCTTATCTTCATGTTTAGTCAATTATTAGCGTGTCAAGTTATACATGAATGAACAGGTGTTGCTGAAGATGCAACCCTGAAATTTTGGGTAATGTGCAGTTTGTAACTAAATGTAGACATCTTCTGTTGGTGTGTGCTGTTGCTTTCCCAATATCATACATTTCAAGCACATGACTCATGTGTTACTTATTGCTTGCTTTGCTCTCTATTTACATGATGAGCTTTCAGGAGGTCGGTTTCTCCTGCGACAAGAACCAAGGAGAATGTCGTGCTAAGTTTGCTTGCCATTTGGATTGTATTGCATGGGTCAAACGTGACAGTTATCTGCCTCAAGGGAGTCATGGTCTTAAGGTAGAAACCTTTCATTCAGTTTCCTGAGGTTCATCATTGACAATAGAGAGTTTGTTTGGGTTCAGAAATTACTTAATTAGCTGTGAACAAGATTTCTTTTTTATCTGGTGAGAGCATATTTCTAATTTAAATTTTAATATTTTTTATTAGCACCTTTCAGTCAAGAAAGCAACAATTTTTGATGTTATACTATGCACATTTCAAGGATTCAAACAGCTTCTAGAATATTGCATGTGATAATGATAATTGACGATTCCCTAAATGACAGGATGTGTTTATATCACTATTATCATTGATATTGCACGGTTTAAAAATTTCTTGATTGTTATGAAGAAGCATGAATGAGTAGTTTCACTATTTTGATTCATTCTGTGTAGATGCCCACCTTATATGGTGGGTGTGTTGAATTGGTGTTAATGGCACATTGTTGCTTTTGCACATGTAGGTGAAAAAGTATGATTTTGACAAGAAATGATTTGAACAGCTGATTCAATGACAAAATTGTTGTTCAAGTTCATTATTTTAGATGTTTATTTGGCCCTGCTAATCTTATTGAAGTTTCTTCTGAATTTTTATACGTGAATCTCTATTTTCCATGAACACAGATTTTCTGAAAGAAGTAATAGAGGTTTATTTTGCTTAAAATATGAAATTTCCATTTTTTCAACCTGTTGAAAATCATTTATGTTATTCTGCTATCCCAGATGGAATCACTACTGAGAATTTCTTGAATATGAAAACTTTGTGGTGACTGGTTGGAAACCTCTTATGCCAAAAATATGAAGGTGCATGGGTTTACACTTTAGAGTGTGGACTTACCGACATAGAGATTTTCTCTTCTGCTAGGAGATGCTATTGCTAGATGTTCCTTTTAAGTTCTTAATCAAGTACCTTCCCTATATGTTCATTATTATTTTCACTGTGGAAGCTGACTTTACATTATTTTATGGGGCAGGCTGTTACAAAAGCAAAGTTGGGTTATGATCCATTGGAAGTGAATCCAGAGGATATGGTTCGCTTTGCAAAAGAAAAGCCTCAGGTATTTGTTAATTTAACGTATGTCAAAGCTGAGCCAGGAAAACTGAAATTATCATAATTCTGTTTTGTAAAAATGATAATTGTCAATTTTTCACATCTGCATTCTGGAAATTGATGGTAGCTCCCATCCAAAAAAAAAAAAAAAAAAAGAAAAGGAAAAAAAACATTTCTTTGGTGCTTTCTATACATCATAGCATTTCTGACATTCTCACATTATGTTTGCTTGTGGAAATCTAATGACAGATGATGGCTTCCTATTCGGTTTCCGATGCTGTTGCAACATTTTATTTGTATATGACCTATGTACATCCATTCATTTTCTCTCTTGCAACTATAATTCCCATGACTCCAGATGAGGTTTTGCGCAAAGGTAGTGGTACACTTTGCGAAATGCTTCTTATGGTGCAGGTTATCTTCTTGTTACACTTAACCAGAGTCTTTATCTGTCTTTAATTAGGTGAGGTTTCTTTTTCTTCACTTCTTGATTGCATTTGTTCCAGGCGTACAGGGCGAATATTATCTGCCCTAATAAACACCAATCTGATCTGGTGAAGTTTCATAAAAACCGCCTACTTGAGAGTGAGACATATATAGGTGGCCATGTGGAATGTTTAGAAAGTGGTGTTTTCAGATCAGATCTTCCAACAAGTTTTAAGCTTGACCAATCAGCATATGATGTGAGTTATCTTGGCCCTGAGCATGACACATGCTAAAATGTGGATATTAACAAATAAGAAGGTTTCTTAGTTGATATATTAGCATGGACATCCAGTTCAAATTCAGATTAATGGAGTTGTAAGGGGGTTGTAGTTAAATTAAATTGGAAACTTGATCTAAATATTTTCCTGTTAACTACAGAGGCTATCTAAAATTCATTCTTGAAGAACTATTGTTCTGATCATGAATTGATAGGGTTGATAGAGCACATTGTTTAGAAGAATGTAGAAGTTTCTAGTTCCTATAATATGACTTATAACTTTTCAGATATATCAATATCACAAACCTTCTCAAGGTAATATTAAATTTTTCCCTCAAGACATTCATTTATAAGCATTTTGTTTATTTAAGGGTGACAGTATAAATTCTGAGGCAGCTCATTTTATCAGATGTTGCAAAAAAGCCTTGTCATGATTACCTGTGTCCTAGAAATTCTTCTTTATTATATAGGCATGAACCAATCATTTTCCTTGATCATAGAGGATGTTTGACATACTTCACTTACCTAACCTTTTGTCGATGAACCTATCTGGACAAATTTCATTTGCTCATCTTTTAGTTGGATATTGCAGAAGGCAAATTTAGATCATTAAGTAATGAGCTAAATCTGCAAAAGAATCTTTTATTGTTAGCAATCTTTTATATAGTGTGGAAATTTCATGTCGGAGTTCAGTGATCTTTTATATGTTTCAAAAATTGAAAGTATTCATGTATTACTTCAAGCGGAGTATTTGTTGTTGTTCCACCAATTGGCTGTTCCTATTCATGAAAATTGAGTTGTGCCCAGAACTAGTAATGTTCATGTTCATATATTTATGTACCTATAAACTTATGAAGTTTGCTGGCTGTATGTTGTATGTGTTTGCAAAGAGATTGTCTTATGTGGAGGACCTTATCCAAAACAAGTTTCTTGGTAATATTATCATATTAACATTGGAGCTTCTATGTGACTTATTGGAGTACTTTAAATTTCAGCAACTAATCAGAAACCTCGATAGAGATCTGCAATATGCAATGAGAGTGGAGGGCAAGATGGACTTGGATTTGATATCCAATTATGATGCAGTGAAGGAAGCAATCAAGGAAAAGGTGCTAATGCTCCCTTTTGAAGCACAAGGTTTTATTTTAAAAACTAATCAGTGTGATTCTTTATATGCTTATGGTATCCAGTTTTGCCACAACTGCATTTTTCAAGCATGTTTCTGTATTTAAAGAAATTGTTTATTGTGATCCTAAATTTTTGGTTGTTTAAAATCTTCTCAGTTATAGATTGCATTATTTCAAAGACTTCATTTTCCTTTCTTTATGTATGTTCAACTTAGTCTATCTAACATACCTCTAAAAGCTTCTGCTGTTTGCATAATGTCATCAACTGTTTGCCTCACTTAATCATCTGGATAAATTTGATAAGAAAAAGAATCCTGTGCATACGGAGAAACAATCCCTATCCAAAACTGATAGCTAGTGCACCGGAAGAAAGGCCAAGATTAAAAATGAGTATGTCTTAACTTGCTCCTTTTGCAGCTTGTGAAGCTGAGAGATGAACCTGTACGTGAAGAGTGCCCTCTCATTTACCATTTAGATGTGGCTGCAATGTATCCAAATATTATTTTAACAAACAGACTTCAGGTACATGTTTAATGCAAAATAAGCTTCAGTAGCAAATAAGATTGGCAGTTCTTAGTAATTTCCAGTTATTCATTATTGCTTTGCATTTGCAATTGAGTCAGTGATGTATAGCACCTAAATTCACTGTACTGGACTATAAAATTAAGGTTTTCCCTATCAGTTCATATTTATTGTTTTGTCTCTGTGCTTTCCAGAAGGCATTTTGACAATCAATGTGTAATGAGATTTCTTTTTCACTTTCAGCCTCCCTCTATAGTTACAGATGAGATCTGCACTGCCTGTGATTTCAATCGCCCAGATAAAACTTGTCTTCGTAACCTGGAATGGGTTTGGCGTGGAGAGCTATACACAGCAAAGAAAAGGTTCCCTTCTCCCTCCTCTCAATTCACCCTCAACATCTTCCTGATGATTTCTCTGTGTATTTCAGCAATAGGCTGACACTTGATTCTGCATGGCCATTGCTTCCAACTGTATCAGTGACTATTATCATTTGAGGAAGCAAATTGAGTCTGAATTTGTTGATGGCACCAATGGTCAGTTGTCAAGATCCTTTCTTGACCTTCCTAAGGTGGATCAACAATCAAAACTTAAAGAGCGACTAAAGAAATACTGTCAGAAGGTATGTTTCTACCTTTATTGAAAATGTATACCTAAATTGTGCTGGCTATTTTTATTTTAGTGTCTGTTACAGGCATATAAGAGGGTACTTGACAAACCTGTCACTGAACTTCGAGAGGCAGGGATCTGCATGCGGGAAAACCCATTTTATGTTGACACTGTTCGCAGGTGTGCAATTTTGATTTTCTCTCCATTGCTTTCGGATGCTAATTTTTTGGTTCAACATTCACTTCATTTTGTGTGCTGTGAATTTCTCTTGACAGCATGTTTTTGGTGTTTGGCTCCAATTCCTTAAGCATATATTTTAGTGCAGCATGCATCAAACACATGAGATTGAGTTGTAAATGAAACTAATAATTGTATGGACATTCTTGTACTGAATCCTGTGTTGTGTGTCTGGTTTTAGCTTTCGGGATAGAAGGTATGAATACAAAGGGCTTAATAAGGTTTGGAAGGGAAAGTTATCTGAAGCCAAGGCAAGTGGAAATTCTATTAAGATCCAGGAAGCACAGGTATGATTTTAAACTATCTGAATGTTTTACAAATCATCATTGATGATGATCCAGGATCTAATTTCTTGTACTATTTTGTTGCTTTTAATGCTAGCAGGACATGGTGGTTCTTTATGATTCCTTGCAACTGGCACACAAATGCATCCTTAACTCTTTCTATGGATATGTTATGCGCAAGTCAGTGTCTTTTATCCATTTCTTGGATCACATTATATGGACTCAGCTGTTACTGTTGTAATCTTTGATTGACGCTTATAATTTTCTTCTTTCAGGGGTGCAAGATGGTACTCAATGGAAATGGCTGGTGTAGTTACATATACAGGGGCAAAAATCATTCAAAATGCTCGCTTGCTTGTTGAAAAAATTGGAAAACCACTTGAACTGGATACTGATGGTATTTGGTGTGTTCTCCCTGGATCTTTCCCTCAGAACTTTACCTTTAAAACAAGGTAAAAGGCTTGTCTTTTTGTACTTACTCTCATGGTCATGACTATTACTTGATCCCCATTGTTCATGTGCCCTAGTTCTTGACGTAAAACAGCAGCTCGTAAACTTCTGAAAGAATTGGTCTATCTTATGTTTGATCTTGTTTTCATGTTTCAGAGATTTGAAGAAAAAATATACAATTTCATATCCATGTGTTATGCTCAATGTTGATGTGGCAAGAAACAACACAAATGAACAATATCAGGTTGGCAGGAAGATACTCCTTGATGAATTGTCAGGATATCCATATATATATATATGCTTGGCTATTACATTTTGGCAGCTCTGGATTACCGTTTTCCTTTCTTTTTCCTTTCTGTCTTGGATACAGCCATCTATAAAGTTCTAACTACTACCTTACAGACACTTGTGGACCCTGTAAACAAAACATATGCTACTCACAGTGAATGTTCAATTGAATTTGAAGTGGATGGCCCATACAAGGTAACCTAGAATTTTTTCTGATGTTTAATTATATCAATTTTTGTTTTTCATGACACTATTCTTTATTATTGTCACTAGGCAATGATCCTTCCTGCTTCTAAAGAAGAAGGAATTTTGATTAAGAAGAGATATGCTGTTTTCAATGATGATGGGACCCTGGCAGAGCTTAAAGGCTTTGAGATAAAGCGTAGAGGTGAGCTGAAGCTCATCAAAATCTTCCAGGTATTGCCTTTTATCTGCTTCATTGTCCCATATTTGTCCTACACTCAAATTGGGTTTCATACTTGCTGTATAAATTTAGAGTTTAAGGGATTCCTAGAGCTCAATGAATGCAGTTTTTCAATTACCATGCTCAATCTTGCTTTTCATAAACAAATTAATGAGAAATTCATATGTAAAATGGAAATTTTAGATTCTTGTGTTCTCAAAAGATGTCTACTAATAAAAAATTGGGATGCTAAATGTTGATTGCACTCTTTTTGATCACTTATGCATTAACATCAAAAGAAAGTGCAAACCACTTGGTGGGAAATTATAATGCAAATATAGAGGCTATCTTTTTCTTTGTCAAGGCATGGGAATGCAACTTAGTATGTGCTCTGGATCAATTAAGCAAAGTAAAATGTTAACCATTTTTGCTACATAAAAAATATGGCATAAATAACTCAGTGATATCCTCTTCTGTTTTCGGAAACTTCTCTTCATGTTGCTGTTCCTGGGCTCCTGATTTAAGAAACAATGGGGGGTTTTGCTTCCATCATTGTCAACCTTGATGCAAACCTAAAATAAGTGAAACACTATGAGAATGCAGGCATCATTGTTTCTAGAGGATGCTTTTTACAGCTTTTTCTTTATTGGCAGAACTTGTGCAGTGCTTCCCCAATCTCATCTTTTTAAATATCAAATGTTTTATGTTTTGATGTTTGTGGCACAAGAAAATTATTTTTGTATTTTCCAAAGGCAAAAGACAGGAAATTTCTATTTCTTGCTGATACCATAGAAGCAAATTTGGTTCTTTCCTAGTATCAAGAAATAATTACATTGACATTTACATTTGTGGTGGGGTTCAATCTTTGAAGCTATCCTTTATAAGCAAGTTAATTAGAGATTGTTGCCAAAGTAGAAATGTCCATTTTTTTTTAACTATTACGTCATCCTTTTTGCAATTCATCATGAATAAATTTCGGTTTAGGAACTTTTTTCTCTGATAATACCCCTGAGAAAAAGTTATTTACTCCACATGTGTTGCTTGTCTGTCTCTCTTTTTCCTTTTTACCATGCAAGAATGGGTACACTTTTAAAGGAACTGACAGCAATATATTAAAATGTTTGAGAGATACAAGTGCTGAGGATCTGAGATATAAGCCTAGTCCGGAGAGGGTGTTGCTGTTGTACTTGTGCATGAATGGCACACCTTTTTACCCTTTTTTTCCTCTGAAGAACTGCTTTCTATGCCTGCTTCTGCATTCATGGGCACATTACTCTTTTTCTTGGCTCAGGACTGGATTTTGGCTTTTTGAATAGGTGTATAAATGTTGAGAAAATTTTTAGTTGTCGTATATTTTGGTAGTTGGTATCAATTATTATGAAATCTGATGTTGACATGATGTTACCATCTAATGTATTCTTGCATGATGTATTCACAACATATATTTTGTTATCATCTACCACGAAGGTAAATTTGAATTCCAACACTAAGATTGTCATTGTGCATTAAAATGCAATTTTGCCCCTTTTTTAATCAGGCTGAGCTCTTTGACAAGTTTCTACATGGGACGACGTTGGAGGAATGTTACTCATCTGTAGCTGGCATTGCAAACCGCTGGCTCGACCTTCTTGATGTGAGTAAGAGTACTGCATAAAATTGATATACATTATCAGATTTTTTTGTTTTATAATTGTAGGGATTTCTATCTACTTATCTACTTTTTCTTTTTATTGGAAATCTAGGATTGTTGTGGTTTCCACATTTGAAGAGATAATAAAGAATGGGAATGTTTATCATTCTTTGTACTTTTTTTCTGCTCAGAATCAGGGAAATGATGTTTCTGACAGCGAGTTACTTGATTTGATATCTGAATCAAGCACAATGAGTAAGTCCTTGGCTGATTATGGTGAGCAGAAATCATGTGCAGTTACTACTGCAAGGCGCCTTGCTGATTTTCTTGGTGATGCAATGGTTAAAGATAAAGGATTGCGCTGCCAGTATATTGTTGCCTGTGAACCAAGGGTATGTTTTCTGTTTTAACTTATTGATGCATTTTTATCCACCAATACTAATTGCCCTACTTTTGGTTGATTTGAAACAGTTGAAGTTGTCATTTAAATTTTTTAATTGAATTTTAATACAAATTGAGAGAAACATATGCATGCAGTGGATCAGTTGCAAGAAAATTGTCTTCCTTATATGTTCAGGACCCTAAATTGATAACAAAACCTCCTTAGCTATTTTGAATTGTTTTCCCAATGTGTATGGAATACCCATGTCTAAAGTTCGAAATTCCTTATTCCTCTTTTACAAATGTGGTTGGGCATTTTTGCGACTGTATATTTGCAGGGAACACCAGTGAGCGAGCGTGCAGTTCCTGTTGCAATATTTGAAACTGATTCTGGTAAACTTCTATCTTGGTGGTATTGAGATTTTCTTCCCTTTCATATGCTTTAGACACTAAGAAGGTGTCCTCATGTCACAGAAATTATGAAGTTTTATTTACGGAAATGGTGCAAAACTTCATTAGACATTGACATTCGGTCTATCATTGACTGGTTCTACTACAAACAACGACTTAGTTCAGCAATTCAAAAAATTATTACAATTCCTGCTGCAATGCAAAAGGTTCAATTGCTGATTCATTGTTTCCTATATTATCTGATTTATCCTTTTCAAGGTTTCCAGAGCTGATTTCAAATTTTCAGGTTGTAAACCCTGTTCCTAGGGTAGTTCACCCTGATTGGCTGCATAAAAAGGTTCGTGAGAAGGAGGACAGATTTCGTCAACAGAAATTGGTGGATATCTTCGGCATATTCAATGGGAATGACTCATTGAGAAAGAAAAATAGTGCTGCCAATAGCATCAACAATGTGGTGGATAAGGAGAATGTTGAAGATATGGAAGACTTGCTAAATAATAGCAATACTACAAACAGCGGTAGACCAATTGTTCGTTGTTATGAACTCAATAATGAAAAGTGTCCGGTGAAGGCAATTGGTCAAACAGATCAAGCACTACAGCAAACTCATTGCAATGAAAGCCTGCCCAAACAGTCTTCAGCATTACAACAAAATGCTTTGTCTGCTGAAAATATTGACAGAAATGTGGATTATCAAGGATGGCTTGAACAAACCAAAAGAAAATGGAAAGCTGCTCTAGACAGGAGGAAGAGACAAAGGTACATTCTCTGTTGTAAGCATAGAATGATGTTTATTGCTTTGGATTATTCAATGTGAATATAGATGTGGTTTTACATGGTACCAGAGCCTGAGACGTATTTTTGATATGTTTGCTAAATTTGGTGGCTACTTTTGTGTTGACTTAGAGGTCCCAAATTATAGTAGTTGTGTTCTGGAGGCAAGCGCTAGCAAACGTGTGAACATGGATAGGTTTTAGGCTTCAATTATGGTGAGCATGCAATTGAATGTGTTCGTATAAATGTTAATCCTATGATGGAATAACCACCCCATGGATGCCTCAGAAAATCTGTTCAGCTGCTATGAGCCCTGTAAATGTGAAATAGGATAATCTTTAAATATTTATTACTTACCCATCAGATAAAAGATTTTACTTGCTTTATGTCTATTTCATATTCATTGAGCCTTGCAGACAGTTCCCTGAGTGCACCTCATACTACGTGTAGGATTCAAGGTTATTAGCCATAGATATTCTAGGTGTTCATGTTCATGGCTATAGGGATGGTTTTATTGAGGGAATAGATCAAATGTTGTGTTTCACAATGTGATATTATGAATTTTGTTAGATTGGACAATCTGAGGACTTCAGACCGTACTAATGGTGCTTCTCAGCTGCTTGGTGGTCTGACAAAATATAGTGCAGTTCAACGTAGAACTGGTGTTGGTTCATATTTTGCAACCCAGGAAGCAGTCCTAACAAGATGCCACTGGCAGGTATGAAGTTATCTTTCATTCAAGGCATCTATTGGGAATGGATACTTTATGAGTGCTAATTTTAATTTCCTTATGATTCAGATCATACAGCTATTACCAGGCTCGCATTGTGGACAACTTTTTGCTTGGGTTATTGCTGAAGGGATAATGCTTAAGGTTCCTATAACTGTTCCAAGAGTGTTTTACTTCAACTCTAAAGCACCTATAACAGAAAACTTTCCTGGAAGGCGTGTTAACAGGACTCTTCCCCATGGAAGGCATAGCCATAACTTAGTTGAGGTAGAATTGGTGTTACATTTCTGCTAGTGATTTCCTGCTGCTTGTATCCATGTGATTGCTCTCTCTCTCTCTCTCTCTCTCTCTCCCTCTCTCTCTCCATGTTTATTCCTTTTTGGCATGCTTTCTTGATAGGTTGTTCTAGATGAAGAAAAGTTTAGGAAAGAAAGCAAAAATTTAGCAGCTCTTCTTGCAGATCCAGAAATTGAGGTCAGCATACTATAGTTCCTGAATGTTACTGAAACTTTGTATGATTCTGATCATTATGGTTATTAGTTATGTGAAAGAATCATTTATTTCAGTTAGCTCTCAATGCACCACTCTAATTCAATTAATCAGATAGCAGTCACAAGTATGGATTGGAAGATTCCCTGTTTATTGTGATGCTCTTTGAGCTGGCCAACAAATTCGTATTTGTGTTAATTTTCTTGAAATTGTTTAACAACTTGCTTACCTGCTTTAGCACTCATTGATAAAGTTATTAGATGACATGGATTGGCAGCATTATTGCTACCTATTTCATTTCAACTAAAGAGGAAATTTTTCATCAGGGGATATATGAGACAAAGGTGTCATTGGAATTTAATGCTATACTCCAGATTGGTTGTGTCTGTAAGGTGGACAAAACAGCCAAGAAACGAAATGTTCAGGATGGCTGGAGTCTGAGCGAATTGCACATGAAAACCACAACAGAATGTTCCTATTTGGAGCAATCAATCTCTTTCTTTTACCTTTATCATAGGTAACTCATGTTGTTGTATAAGGAATTTGCTTTTTGTCTGCAATTAGTCCAACTGTGGCTGTCATAATCCTTTTGTTGGATGCTGATCTTTCTTCATACAAGAGCCAATTCTTGGAAGCATGACAAATCTGCTTCTACAAGCATGCTTACAGTCATTATCTGTTTCTCTTGTTGCTGCTCTTATTTTAAAGTTGAATTTAAACTTGATACTGTTACATTTTTTGATTGCTGCAGCATTTCTGATGGACGTGCTATATATGTTGTCTATTTTCCTGTGCTAAGAACATTATCTGTTGTGGTGGTTAATCCTTACCAAAATAAGGATTTATCGCCATCTTTTCTTGAAAGACAATTTCGTGAAGCTTGCCAGGCTTTGTCTAATGATTGTCCACCTCCTAGGACTGGCATTGCTTTCAAGGTGAACTGTGTTGCATACAACTTTTTATAGCATTAGCATTTTTCCCTTCCATTCTTATCTGCATTGCAGTAGCTCTTGTGTTTATCTTTTAACATATTGCTAATTTCAGGTAGACTATGTGGGACATGTTAAGGATGCTGAAAATGTTCTACAGGGAGCCATAAGTGAATTCAGGTCTTAACTCTTTTGATTTTCATTGTAGTTGTGGACTGTGGTACTTGATATGCAATATCTAACAAAAGGATAGAGTTTGAAATACCATAGCTGTTATGGATGCTTCTATTATGGTACTAGTGGCATTATTGTGGAATCTAGTTTGGCAGGATAACCCAGGGGTTGTGCCAGCGGTAGAGCCAAATGAAAGAAGTATTACTCTTTTCACATATGGTGTTCATCTCGTATACCTATATTTCTCCAACTTAAATGCATATTAGTGAGGTTGTCTGTTGAAGGTTATGCAGTTAAGACTTCTGCATGGCATGGATGCCTAAATTTCTTGTAGCACATACATTGGAATTTCTTTCTCATTTTTGTCTTCCAACTTCAGCATCTCCCCCCACACTGCCCCCCCCCCCCAACCCAAAGGAAGTTATCATTTAACTGTATTATGATTATATATCCATTCCATCTGTTTTCTAAATTCAATTAAATATGTCTCATAAATTCCTTTTTGCTGACAGAGATAAAAATCATGGACCTACACTTGCTGTCACTGAATATCCAAATCCTCATCTAATGAAGTCACGTGTACCAGCTCTCAATAATTTCCCGTGTCTGGAAATACCTTCTAATGCTCGCGATAGTCTGTATCAGGTGGTAGTTAATGGCTTTTTCACATGCTGCACTTCACTGGAGCGGTTCAAATTCATTCTAGTGTCAAATTTTTGAATTTTCATGCCCTATTATGCAGGTCCTTGGATGGCAACAAGCAGCTGCTAGAATTGGAATGCAACGTTGTGCTGCGTCATCCCAGTGGTTGAATGAGAGGATTTCTCTTTCAAGATATTCCCATGTAAAAATTTACCCATCTATTTTAATGACAAAGCAATAACATTTGTCCATTATGTTTTATCACATGATGATGACTATGAAAATTTGTGTATGCGGGGACAGGTACCCCTGGGGAATTTTGAACTCGACTGGCTTATATATACAGCAGATGTTTTCTTCTCAAGAACTTTGCGGGATCAGCAACAGGTAAGCTACTGGAAGAATAACTTGCTTTCTTCATTGCCTTGGAGCTTTGTACTTACTTTTACCAAGAGTAAGCTAAACCACCTGGCAGCCAAAAAGCATCAACTTTATTTCTTTATTGCCCAGATTTTTTATTGAAAAATGTTGTTTGTGTTTGGAATTGTTCTCTAACTTTTAAATCAAATCTTGATTTGTTAATTCAAGCAGGTGCTTTGGATATCTGATAATGGTATCCCTGACCTAGGAGGCACAGATGAAGAATCTACATGTTTTGCTGATGAGGTTAGCTTCAAACAGATACACGTAATATTAGGAAAACAAGTTATTGGTGACTTGATAAAGTTTATTTTTCTTGACAATGGAATCAAAGTGTCTCATTTTTAACTTTGTTATGATTTGAACTCTTCTCTGTATTAAGTACAATTTATTTTTTTTTACAACTTGGGATTCCCCCTCTCCCCCCATGTGGACACTCACCTGCTACTTGTTGCTTTGGAATAGGTTCATCAACCAGTCCTTACATACCCTGGAGCCTATCGAAAGGTTTCTGTGGAGTTGAAGGTCTAAAAGACTTTTTCCTCATTCTGTTATTTTCTCTCTTCTCCTTTCTTTTCTTTTTGCAGGGAGCTGCCAATAAGTTTGCTGACTATATATAACAAGTTAAGGATTGTTGAACAGATTCATCACCTGGCTGTAGATGCTCTTTTGAAAAGCAACCAAGTGAGTGAAATGGAAGGCGGTACTTTGTTGGGATTTGAGCAGGACATTAACTCTGGGCCACAGATGAATAATGAATTGTGCGGCTTTGATGAAGCTTCCTCATCTGAAACTGCATTACGTGTCCTTAAACAGCTGATCCAGAGATGCCTTTCAGATGCAGTAACATCAGGGAACATATTTGCTGATGCAATACTGCAACATTTGTATCGATGGCTTTGCAGGTTGTAGTCATATTTCTTCATACCTTTGCCTCTTATAAATGGGACAATAATCATTGCTTTCCCCTTTCTATTGCAGCCCTCATTCAAAACTACATGATCCAGCTCTTCACCGCACACTTCACAAGGTAAGTGCAATAGGAGCATGAGGAGAAGCAGAGATTCTTTATTCTTAATAAGGCATTCTTAGTCTGATTCCCAATGTAATTGTGGCTACAAATATAATTTATTGGTTGACAAGACTCCTCCAGTAAATCCCCATCTCATGAAAAAAAAAAAACTAGAATCTCATGAGAAAAAAAACTAGATTGAAAAACATCACTTTGGCTTAAGAACTGTGGCGTCCATACTTTGAAAATGGATAAGGAGTTCCAAATTAACCTTTACTGCACTTTTACTATATTACTTGGGCAATAATTTTTTAAAATCTTTACATTTATAGGTGATGCAAAAGGTGTTTGCTTTGCTCTTGGCTGAATTTCGAAAATTAGGTGCCACAATCATATTTGCAAATTTTTCAAAGATTATTATAGACACAGGAAAGTTCAGTCTCTCTGCAGCCAAAGTTTATTGTGATAGCTTGCTCAAGACTTTGCAAACCAGGTTACAAAACTGTTCTTTTGAGGATTTAACAGGAAAATTTTGTTTGTCAGCTGATTTAATTTGTTATTTCCTGTTTTCTAGAGAGCTTTTTGAGTGGATTGAGCTTGAGCCATTGCAGTATTGGCATTCCTTCCTTTTTATGGATCAGGTTTAATCACTATATTTCTGCCATTCTCTGTTCTCTTCTCTACAAATATTTTTTTGTTATGGGTGCATTGTTGACACACTTAGTACTTCCCAATAGTGTTTTCCCCATCTTTCCTACTTATTTGCTGCCTGCCATAGCAGATGAACAATGGGTTTAATACCAGATTAGATTAATGAACAATTAATAGAGACAGATTGGAAAGAGTAATTGATAAATATTTGAAGCACAGAAATTAGAAAGTCTGAAAAGTTGATTTGGACAATCATAGTTATAGGTGGTGTCTTGGTGGGTTCAAAACTTTGTCTGTTCATATGTCTGCAGTAATGTGAACATGTTTGCAAGATAGACCAATTAATGGGCAATCAGGGCAGCATTTAAGAGTGCTAAGCTTCAAGGGACTTTTGAAGGTCACCAGCTTTAGTAGCAGTACATTTCACATGATCAATGAATGTATGTATTTCACAATTGAAAATTGAGTATCGTTAACCTCCTTTGTGCCTAATAGAACTGAATAAAATAGTATTGAAAATCTAAATAATGTAAAGTAGATTTTAGATTATTGAATAGCATCAATCTTTGTATGTTGGTCATAAGAAATATGCATTACTAAATTATGAACATAAATACATGAGAAAGTTTGATATTAATATAATTATGGATAAAAATGCATCATAAGTTACAATTAATTTTGCATAACTTAAGCACAAGAGAATAAGAATATATATATATATATATATATATTATACAAACAAGATAAGCTTCTCATGTACTAAACTGTCAAGGTACTTCCAGTATTGAAACTATGTTTCATTCGCTGATTGAGTGTATTAATGGTTTCATCTTTGGTGCCTCTATTTAGTTTTTGAATCATCAAGAATTGATGCTAATGAATAATGAAAATGAACTAGTGAAGGTTATGGTTGTCAGTGGAATATAGAATACATCAACAGTAAAATGTTTGTCTTTTGTGGAAGGATGGGGGATGGATTTTCATTATATGTTCCTATTAGCTAATTCTCACTTTGCTTTTGTATGATAGTACAATTATGGCGGAATTCCAGCAAGAGCTAATGACAGTTTGCAGTATGCATCACAAGGAGATAATTCCCAAAGAGAAAAGTCACAAGTGGATATTGTATCAAGCTGGAACATTTCTGAGTACCTGCCCAAAAAAGTCCAGGTATATTTTCTGTGCAGTTGTATAGCTGCTTATACTTGCATAAGAACAAGTGTATTGGCTGACTAATAATCTAGGTTTTGCTTTGATCAATCAAAGCATTGCCAAAGTCTTTTAGGTTATGGAATATTCTATTCTGCTATTGTTCACTATTTCATTTTCTTGCTTATTAGTTTGCATATTTTGTGACTAATGTTCTGGGCTCTTTATAGGATCATTTTGTTTTAGTTGCCTCAGAATTCATGTTTATTCCCTGGGATTATGCTCAAAAACAAATTGAAATCAGAACATCATTGAAAGATGGCAATTCATGCACTCCATCTATCACTGTTGCTACTGCTGACACCTTTGACTCACATATGGTGGAATATCTCAAAGGGAAGGTATTTGTTGGTTTTCAAGCTGCTGAAGGTTGTATGTTCATGAAGCCATTGTGTTCATAAGTTCTAAACTCAATTCTGTTTGGTATCTTTGTGCACAGATCAGCACTTACTTCACAGACAAAATTCTGGGAGTTGTTCGTGATACTGTTCTTCATGGAAAGGGGCTGAACAAATCTGAGAATGACCGAGGAATTTCACTTGGTATCTCACAACTTGCTGGGAACGTCCACATAGTGGATCCTGCTCTGGAGTTTGTTAAGCATGTCTGTGCTGTTCTCGCTCTTGACCACAATGTCCAGCATGAAGTTCTGGTAATCTATTTTCTTTAATAAAAAAAAATCATTGCGTCAGAATCTCTAATCAGCAGGGACACCGTGTTGTATACTTATTGCCTGTTCAACAACTACTTTTTTCTAACAATATTTTTCAATAATTATTGTTAGTATATATTTCATTCATAGCAGAGAGACAAGTGAAAGTATATATATATAGAGTGAGAGAGAGAGAGAGAAGACTTGAGAAGAGGGAAAGAGAAGGGAGCATAGGGAGAAGAGTGGAAGCATGGATCAAGTGTAGAGAGAGGAGAGGGAGAAGAACGATTGGGGGAGAGAGAGGGAGAGAGAGAGAGAGAGAGAGAAAGCAAACTGGGATATACTTGATAAACAAGAAGTAATTCAAAAGAACTTGTTTTTTTCTTTCCTCAAAAAGCACTTTCATATGTCAAAAAACAGAAAACAAAAGGCATATGTCAAAGATGTTTTTTGTTGTCTATATTAAAAAGCACAAGAACAGAAAACAATAACTTAATCAAACAAGCCCTACAGTTTCCTCTCAGACATGCCCTATGTGAACTTCTTTGTAGCTTGATATAGCTATAATTGGAACTGGTGTATCCTAGCAAGTGAAGTGATGATTTTCATGCATGTTATCCTGTTACAGGTGATGAGAAGGAATCTGTTGAAGTATTTACGTGTGAGGGAGTTTGCTCCAGAAGCCGAGTTTCATGATCCCTGGCCTTCTTTTGTCTTGCCTAATGTGATCTGCAGGTGCAGTAATTAAAATAGATGTTTACTTAGCCCGGTAAAAGAATATGAGCTAGACAATATTTTATATCAGTTAAAGAGTCAATGTGTGTTTCAAGTTCGAAACAGGAGGAATAAAGTCTTACTTTTAAGGATTTTCCTACACAGTGACTTGAGATCACCTTTCAACTGCCTTCAACGTGATCTAGGTTCGGAGCAGCACAGGCCAACGCCTTGTTTTCAGTATAATGATTTTTACCTTGACCATAATTTTGAATAATTTCCAATATCAATACCAAAATGGGGAAGCAAAAAACTCCAATTTATTGGGGCAGTAATGGAAACGCATGACAGATAATCTTTAGCTGTAACTGTATGCTTCCTAAATTATTGAATCACCATAAGACTTTGAACATTAGGTGTTGTTTTTGGGTTGTAATTTCTGTCTTTGGTTATTACAATTGCTTAAATGTGGTATTCATTGAACTCAACTTCATGCAGATAAAATTTTCATCTATATATTCAGAAGCTTTTGTTATTTTAAGTCCTTGATTCGTTTCTTATCTTTCGTTTAATCTATCATACAATTGGACAGCTACTGCAATGACTGCAGAGACCTGGACTTGTGCCGGGACTCAACAATGCTGGTTCAGGAGTGGCATTGTGCCGTCCCTCAATGTGGCCAGCCATACGACCGGGAGATGATGGAAAATGCTCTCCTTCAAATTGTGAGGCAGAGGGAACGTCTCTATCATTTGCAAGATCTGGCATGTCTTAGGTGCAACCAGGTTAAAGCAGCACATCTAGCAGAGCAATGCCCATGTGGTGGGTCATATAGATGCAAGGAAGATGTGTCTGAATTCCAACGTAAAATGCAGATTTTCCTCAATGTAGCTACTCAGCAGAAGTTTCAACTCCTTCGAGAATGTTCTTCATGGATTTTAGAAATTCAATAGCTGTTGACTTGTATGTGTTTCATGCTCATAGCCTTCAACAAAAGCTTAGTGCTGCTCGACTGGGTGGCATCTCATCCAGCCTTGGTGTGGTTCTAAAAGGGTTCATGCCCACAAACATGAACCACGTTGTAGACACAAGGCAATGCCACCCCTCACTTGCCTGTATTCTGCGACTCAATTGGGGGGGCTGACTGCCGTTAGCACTCATCACAGTCCACGCCGCTTGAAACAAGAGAGCATATTAGGTGAGACGGTGAAGACTTTTGAAGCTTTGTTTCTCAGAGTATGAATATGGACTAGAAGCATATTTACAGGAAGGCAAAATGGTTGCAGGGGCCCTGCAAACTGGTCTTCGCAATGGCAGCAATAAATACTTGGGGTCCCTAAACTGTACAATAGCAAATAATTGTCATGTTTATTGCCAAGACTTTAGATGATATATAGGTTGCGAGAACTGTAAAGCACCTCACTTCTAACAATTGATCAAATGAATTTTGGATTTGGATCGTGTGTTTTGCATGAAACTTTAGAGTTTAATGCCAGGTGAAACTTTGGCTGACCTAATCTACCATGTAAGAATGCATCAATTAAATCTACCATGCAGCACAAATTAACAATTCAAGCACATGAGAGGCGATTTCGGGTGGGATGATAGGTGCGGTGGGCAGCATAGGATCATCTCCAACCAATGCAGTTTCCTCCATGGTTGGCTGTGAATTGACGGAAAACTATAAGTAAATCAAAATCCTCCTAGCATTGCAATTACAAGCTCAGTACCTAAGCAATGTTTTTGACATTGACATGTGAGAATGATGCAAGAAATGAATCTAGGCTACACTTTGTAGACACACTTTACCAACTCTTAACATCTTTAGGATCTTGTTAGAGATGTTGGTGCTGTTGGCTTGCTTTACAGGTGCAGCAGAAACTCAATTTTTGTTTTTGGATTCCCTCTGAGATCCAAGAGTTACTTAAGTTGGTAAAAATGTTGTTAGAACAAGCTTTAGACTCAATGTTAACTAATTTTTCTTTGTATTTTATGATTAGGCTTGAGTTAACTTGAATTAGAATTATGAAATTTGTATTTTGAATTTGTTTTCAAATTTGAATCACATTTCTTTGTACAAACTGATATAATTCTACAAATTTTATTTTGAAATTTGTGAGAAGATTAAGTTATGTATATAAAGTTAATGATGATCAATGAAAGGTGTTTTTTTAATGTCTCTCAAATAATTTTATATTTTATCTCTCTTTTCTTGTTTTTGTTTAAGTTTTTATTATTGTAAAATGTAATTAGAAAAAATAATAATAAAAAAATAATGATATTAGAACATTTTAGTTCTTTAGGGACCTATTAAAAGAGTGAGAGTTTAGTATATGTATCAAAGTAAAACACGTGGGGGAGTGAAAATTAGGAAGAAAAATTTTAAAAATTTTATTATAAAAAGTAAAGTTAGTTTGTTAAGATGTTCTTTACAAACTTTTCTCCACTTTTATCGCCTGAGCTCAATAGAGATAATTATTTTTAATTGATTATTATGATAAAGGCTTATTTTAAGGTCTTTAATCTTTGGAATGTTATGGAGAAAGAAGGAGCTATTCCAACTTTACCAATAAATCTTACGAGAACAAATTAAAAACCATAATAAGTTGGTATCAATGTAGTTCAAGGCTTTGACATGTATCTATTTTATTGTTATTGAAATAATTTTTAATAGAATTATGATTTGAAAGACAACCAAGAATACATAAAAAAAAATTTAAAAGGAAAATATGCTAAAAGTGAAAAGACAAGAACAATTCAACGTCTTAATCTCAAAATAGAGTTTGAGTTACTTAAAATGAGAAAGACAGAAACTATAAAAGATTAGGGAGATAAGCTTATAAAACATGTGAATCAAATCATAATTATTTAGAATATTACAAAAAAAGAAGTTATTTAATGTTCTTATGAAGAGAAAAAACTGACCTAGATTTGTAGCAAACTAAGAATGTGGCTATGTCAGTCTACTTAATTGAGACATCCCTTATGGTACAAAAGGTTAGGACATATGCATCGTGTTAGTATGTAAAATTTATCAAAAAAAAAAATGATGGATGGCTTGCTTGCTTTTGTTAAAAAAGTATTAGTTTGTGAAACATGTCAACAAAGTAAACAAGTTAGACTTCCTTTTTATTCAAATTAGAGCATGAAAGCTATAAAAATATTACAGTTGCTTTACAGTGATATTTTATGGTCTAATAAGTATAAATTTTCTAAATAGAAGCAAATACATCATGATTTTTATTAATGATTATACAAAAATTTGTTGGATCTTTCTTTTGAAGCAAAAACCAAAAACAAAAAATGTTTTCAAAGAGTTTAAAACCTAGATTGAAAGTCAATTTAGCTATAAGATTTAAAGTTATTAAAATTGAATATGTTTCAATCTTCTTAATGCAAATATGTCAAGCAATAGATATATAATAATAATTAATAGCTCCTTACACATCATAGTAAAATGAGATAAATGAAAGAAGAAATAAAACTATAATAAAAGTTTTTAAATGCTTATTTTTTAAGAAAGGGATGCTAAAAATATTTTGGGGTGAAGTTATCACTACAATGATTTATCTTCTTGACAAGCTTCTATTAAAGCCTTGATTTAAAAGACTTAATTTGAGGCTTGGTTTAAGGAGAAAATAAAAAGAAAAAACTTTCACTCAATTATCTAAAAGTCTTTGTTAGCATTTGCTACTTTTATATTCCCAAAAAAAAAAAAAAGAAAGATAAATTAGGTTCCAAAGCAAAATGGATATGTTTGTTGTTTATACAAATACTTCAAGCAACTATAGGCATATCAATTCTTTATCAAGCAAGCTCTTTATTAGTAAAAATTTCAAATTTATTAATAAAAAGATTTGGAATTGGGATAAAGCCAACATTAAGGTCTTCTTACCCTAACTAGCTTATATGTAAAAGTAGTTTATAAAAGAATTTGACTTTTTAGATGATAAACTAGTAGATTACACACTAGTTAAAGGAATAAGACTCCTTTTTAATGTTTATGAAAGGAGTCTTATTACTCAACTTGAACTAATAAGCTATGCAAAAGCATTAATTGATCATAGTTAAAAAAAGACAATGTAGGCTAAGATTAATACAATTGAGAAGAATAAGACTTGGATTCTTGTGGACATTATAAAATAAAAAACCTATAGGTGTCATATGGATTTTTAAAACAAAGTTAAATCCATATGGTTCTATAAATAAATTAAAAATAAGAATGGTGACAAAGAATTATC
Source organism: Ceriops tagal (assembly GCA_021533255.1). NCBI lineage: Eukaryota > Viridiplantae > Streptophyta > Magnoliopsida > Malpighiales > Rhizophoraceae > Ceriops > Ceriops tagal. The sequence continues at coordinate 2,496,641 of CM038605.1, read as the reverse complement.
TTCAGTAATATGATATTGATTACTTTGAAATATTTACACTTGTTACTAAGTTAGATGTACTTAAGTTGCATTTAGTTATTATAGCTCAAAAAAGTTAGCATGCCCACAAACAAGATTAATGACTATTTGCTAAAGCTTTCCTTTACTAAAAGCAAAAATGAAACTACTTTATATGAAAAAGTTGAAAATGAGGTGCTCTAAATAGTCTTTTTTTATGTTAATGATTTATTAGTTAATGGAAACAATCCTTAATTGGTTAAACAATTCTAAGATGATGAATACGTTTGAAATGATTGACTTGGGTTTTATTGTTTAAAAATGAAATATTCAAAAAAGAAAAAAAGCGAAACAAATACAAAAAATTTATGTCGTTTGGAACTTAAATGGTTTTATGTCCATGATAACACTGGAGTTTTACTATTTCAAACTTCTTAAAAAATTACATAATAAGCATATTTACCTATTATATAATATTAATTAGACTTTACTCTTATGATAATTTCCCACTCGGAGACTAATTATCAAACTAGCAATCACTATAATGTAATTTTAACTTATCTTGTAATTTATAATCTCAGGTAACATCTCTTTCACAATTAATTATGAAGACTAATTGAAGTTGCGTTAGGTTTAATTTCTCTGTAATCATTGACTTAGTTAGCATGTTAATAAAATATTCTACACTATATATCTTTTCTAGGGTCAACGTTCCATTATCTAATAAATTACGTATAAAGTGATACTTTAATTAAATATACTTCATTCTTATATAGGATACGAATTCTTAACAATATGAATTGCATTCTGATTATCACAAAAAAGAATATTACTTTCCTATAGCTTGCCTAGTTCTTTTAGAAAATTCTTCAACCAAACCAATTCCTTACTTGTTTTAGTGATAACAATATATTTAGCTTTAGTAGTTGATCAAGCCACAATCTTTTGTAGTTGAAATACTTAACTTATAGTAGTACCACCTAAAGTATATGCATAACTTATTATACTCCTTTTATTATTAATGTCTCCATCAAGATCTGGATTAATGAGGCTTTATAATTTCATACTGCTTTTCTTAAAAGACAGTATTACAGCACCAAATCTACTTAACTTGCCTCCCAATATTATTTACTATGATTAGTCATGTACTTACTTATAGCTTTTACTACTAGTACTATATCAAGTTATAAACCATATTATACATAAGATTACCAACTACTGAGGCATAAGGAACTCTTAAATTGTATTTGCCCTTCTTATCTATCTTTGGTGATAATTCCTTTGAAAGTTTGAAATGATTTACTAAAGGAGTATTGATTAGCTTTACTTCTTGCATCTTAAATTAATTTAATAACCTTTTAATATAGGTAACTTATGATAATTTCAATTCACCCACCTCTTTGTTCCTTATAATTCTTATTTTAATAATGTACTTCACAACTTCGAGATCTTTCATTACAAATTCATTTAACAATTTTTTTTTCTTAAAGTTAGTACTTTTTTGAATGTTAGAACTTGTAATAAGCATATTATTTACATAAAAGAGCAAAATAATATAGTAAATGTTAACTTTTTTAAAATAATAATAATGATTCATGTTACATCTCTTAAAATTATAATTGGACATAAAGAAATCAAACTTTTTATGCCATTTGCTTGGAAGTTCATTTTAAACCATATAAACTTTTATTGAATTTGCATACAAGATTTTTTTATTTGAGAATTGAAATACCTTATGGTTTTGTCATGTAAATATCTTACTTCAAATTACCAGGAAGGAAAATTGTTTTTATATCAAGCTACTTTACACGCAAATTTTAGATGCAATAATACTCAATATTTATTGAATTATTGATATTCTTACAATTAGAGAAAAAATTTCAATATAGTCAATGTCTTTTTTCTATTAAAATTCTTTCATAACTAACCTTGCTTTATATTTGTTACTTCCGTCATATTCTTCTTTGCCTTAATAAACCTACTTGTTGTTTAGTGTCTTTTTGCCTTTTGGTAATTAAGTTAGCTTCCATTTATGATTTTTTTTTATAGCAAACTCATTTCTTCTTCCATAGCTAACTTCCAATTGGTAAAATCTTCAAGTTATATTACTTTATCAAAGTATTCTAACTCACCTTCATTAGTTAACAATAAACAATATAAAGAAAGAGAGAACAATTATGAAGGTTTAAATATTCTATCAGATTTTGTCACCTATATCACTGGTGTAAAGAGCTTTGATTGTACTAGGATAATTTTAAAGCTTATTGACACTTCTTTACCCACATCATCCTCCAAAATTTCCATTAACTTAGTTTGTTTCCCTTTTGTGGCATGCTTTCATACACTTAGATTTTGCAATATGTTTATTTTTATAAACAATATTTTTATTAAATATGAAAATTTGCTTTTAATATTTTTTATTTTAATCATCCCAAAGATAATTATTGAATTTAATAATTTCATACCTAATGAAAAAATAATGATCTAATTATCTATTTCATTAGAATTCATATACATATAAAAGACATAACCAAAGGTTTTCAAGTGTAACAGATTTATCTCTTGATTTATCCAAATCTCTTTTGATAGTTCTCCATCCAAGGGAACATATAGTTCTTGAATAATTAAATAGATTACAGTGTTAATAACAATAGCCTAGAATACATTTGGTAATCCGACATGTATTCTCATACTCTTAATATGCTCATTTAAGGTTTTATTCATGTATTCAGCAATACCATTTTGTTATGGTATCTTTGAAACTGTTTTCTTCATTCGAATCTCATTAATTATATAAAAATTTTTTAATTCTTTGCTATTATACTTACCATCATTATTAAATTTTAAACAATTTATTTTTACACCATATTCATTTTTTACTTAATTTTTTCACTTCTTAAAAGTCATAAATACATCAAATTTATTTTTTAAAAAATAAACTTATACCTTTTAGTGGAGTTATCACTGAATATGACATAATAGAATGAATTGCCTAAAGATGTTATTGAAGAGGCACCCCAAATATTAGTATGCATATGTTTTAACTTTTGTGTTCCGAGTGTTCTTCCAACTTTAGAGAAATTAACCTTTTTTTGCTTTTCAAAAATACAATCCTCACAAGTGCCAACATTTATAATTTTTATGCTTGAAAACTTACCCTTCGCTGTAAATATCTTTGTTCCTTTCTCACTTAACTATCTAAGCCTATAAAGTCACATTTTAGAATTAATCCTTAGCTTAATAGCTCTCACCATTGCTCCTTTGGTGACTTTCCATAACCCACAAACAAAGGTTGTAGAATGTATTTTTTCATAAAGTTGCCTTATAAAGATTAAATTCCTTTTCAATCCTAAGATATGTTTGACATTTTTTAACTTCCACGTATATTCGTTAAATGTTTTCATATAAACATCACCTTTCCCTACTATATTCAACAATTCATCATCAGTAAGATGAACTTTTGCATATAATTTCTATGTGAGATTGAGTAAAAAGATGCCTTAGAGTCTAGGATTATCAATACTTAAAATTAAATCGTTTGGGATATCTTCAATGGTTGCATTTATGAAATCCTCACCTTCATTTTTTTTTCTTTAGCAACTTGCAATTTTTCTTAAAATGACCATTACAATCGTAATTTAAACACATAATACTATATTTCAATTTACTCATTTTCCTAAATTTTAATCTACCCTTATTGTCATCACATTGAGTTGTTCTTCCTTTGCCTTCAGTACTTAAGGTAAAACTAGACATAGATGATATACCAATTCTCTCCTACAAATATCTTCATTTATAATTAAATATTAAATTGTGTTGAATTGTAATTGTTGCAAACTAAATAAACTACTTACTATAATTACATTGATGTTTCAACTTTCTAGTAATGAAGATAATAAAATCAAAACCTTAACCTCTTTATCAAAATTTATATTTATCAAATTCAATTAACTAGAAATTAAATTAAACTCATTTATATGATTTGTAATAAAAGTACCCTCTTTCATTTTTAGATTAAATAATTGTTCCATTAAATATACCTTATTGGAAGTAAATGATTCTTCATATGTATGACTCAGTGCCCTCATTAGTTCTACAATTGTCTTCTCCATTTAGAAATTGAAAGCAATGATTCAGCTAACATCAATTGAATGACTCCTAAGGCTTGTTTATCCAACAACTCCTAATCTTTCTTACTTATTAATTCTAGTTTATTTGTCAAAAGAGGATGATGTAACTTCTTTTGGTATTGATAATCTTTTATCTACATCTTTCACAAATTTAAATTAGTGTCATCAAACTTATTGATCTTCACTTTTCCTTCTTCAAATGTCATTATTTCCATTACCTCTTTGACTTCCTTAAAAACAAAGTTTTGATATTAGTTGTTGGAAAATAAAATATTTGAAAAAAAAAAGTGAAACAAACATAAAGAATTTACAAGGTTCAAAACTTGAATATTCCTATGTCTATAGTGGTACTAAAGTTTTATTATTTCATAATTCTTAAAAAATTACATAATAAGCATGCCCTTTTATATAAGGAGATAAGACAAATTATACATTCACTTTCATATAATATTAATCAGGTTCCATTCTTATCACACTTACGACTTCATTGGTTTGTAAAGAAGGCAAACAATAAAATGAATCTTTGTGACTTAAAAGAACTGGGCAGAAGAAGCCCTTAGAAAATTTCAAATGTTAGACTATAAAAAGCAATAGTACACCTTAGTTGGTTGGATTAAAGCTGGTGAAAGAAGATGGAGCTATTAAAGCTAATCCAAGCAATTCTAAAAGTTTGATTGGTTACTTGTTTTATTTGATTGCATTTAGACTAGATATTATACAAGTAGTCAACTTTTTATCTAAGTATATGTAAGAGTTTACTGAGCTTTATCTCAAGGTTACAAAAAGAATTCTTAAATACATTAGAGGTATAATAGAACTTGGTGTTATGTTTAAGAAGATAGAAAAGCTTGAATTAGTTGGCTTTCTTAATAACGATTAAGGAGTTTATGAGAATGATAAGAAGAGCACCTTAGGATATATTTTCACCCTAGGCTTAGGAGTCTTCATTGGAGTTCAAGAAAATAGACAACTATTGCATAATCAATAGCTAAAGTTAAATTTTTAGTTACAATTATAACTATAAACCAAGCTGTGTGCCTAAGAAATATGTTGGTGGATTTGAAGCAAAAACTGACTAGAGCTACTCTAATTTACTATGACAACCAATCAATTATTACTATTTCAAAAAACCCTATGTTGTATGAAAAAACTAAATGTTTTTTTCATAAAAATACGTTATGTTAAAGAAGTGCAAGAAAATGAAGATGTGAACATGGTGTTTTGCTCTTTAGAAGAGCAATTAACGGATATGCCAACTAAGCCACTTTCTAATAGACTATTCAATGCATTGAGAGACAAGCTAGGAATGCAAGGCATCAACCTAAAAGAGGAGTGTTTAAGATGTTGGTGATGTTGGCTTACTTTCTAGGTGCAGCAGAACTTAGTTTTTGTTTTTGGATGTCTTCCTAGATCCAAGAGTTAGTTAAGTTAATTAATATGTTGTCGGAACAAGCTTTAGTTTCTATGTTAACTAGATTTACTTTGTATGTTGTGATTATGCTTGAATTAGAATTATGAAATTTGTATTCAAATTTGAATCACAAGTTTGTATAAGCTGATGTAAACCTGCAGATTTTAATTTGAAATTGTAAGAAGATTAAGCCATGTATATGAGCTTAATGATGATCACTGAAAGGTGGTTTTTAGAGGCCTCTCAAAGAGCTTTAGACTTCTCTCTCTTTTTTATCATTTATTAGTTTTGTTTGAGTTTTTGCTATTGCAGAATATAACTAAGAAAAATAATAGATCTAACCTAGAATTCTCCCATTGAGAGACGCACAAATGTATCAACAAATTACCCATTTCACGTGTAGAAATACGGTTGAAGTGTCCGTTTTAACAATGTTGACCAAGAATCAAATGAATAAGCTGCCTCGTTGTGTGGCCAGTACAGGAAGTATAAGCAAAATATGACGAATGGAAATAAGTGGAATCATATTTAATCCAAACAAAAACCTCAACTAGAGCAAGTAATTTCCAAAGTGCCTTGACTTGTGACTTCAGATGTTCGTCTAAAGATAAGGAAAAAGAAAAAGGTAAAACATTTAGAATAACTAAAATATGCAAGCGCCAAAGGAAAATAGATACAGTAGCTCTTCGTACAACTCCAAGTGAAACAAATTTCTTACTGAAAATGTACCGTAGTAGTTATAATCTATCATTTTATCTTCCAACAACTGTATAAGTATAGATAAGGAATTAATATATTTATTTGGAATTTGAAGGGGAATTAACTAAGAGCGTTGAGGATGTCAAAGAAATTAACACTTTAGCCAATTTTATTTTTGAACACACTTTAGCATTCCAATCATCTTCACCAAATTAGTTGCCATTTTAATGTTGAATAATTTAACAACTAATTTTTGAATCTCTTGCCTCATTGATGACTACACATCTGTCATTAGGATTACTCCATGCTCTCCTCTTGGTATGTTATTTTCTTTTGTTACTGCTGTACTTTGAAGATCACTTGCTGCTGCATTCTCTTTACTTTCATTATTCATGGTAGGCACAAACATAGGAAACTTGCACTGCAATTTCTCTCCTTACAGTAATAGTTAAACGATGGGCGGAAGATAAACATGATAGAAATAACAATCTCACTGCACAGTGGCAACATAATGAATTTTCGTACCACATTGGGGGGTTTAAATGAAACCGAATTCAACAATACTAATCAAAATGTTTACCGAATATCTTTTATCGTCATATTTAAAACCAAACGCAACTAGATAAAATATTGCTTCTCAGCATTGGATTAACGGAGTTCTCTTCTTTTCTTTTCTTGTTCTTCTTTCTCCTCTTTCTGTTCCTCTTCTCGTTGCAGATTGCAAGTTGAAAATTCTCAGTCCCATTGCTTTGATCACCATCAGCGGAAGTTACATGGGGTTTGTGGATCAGTTTATGAAGCCTATGGTTTGCGTCCTTTTCCTTTAGGTCCATGGACACTGAGTTAGATTTCTCTTAGACTTGGCCCAATTCGGTTACATTGCTTTTTCCTTAAAGAGGAAAATTTTCAAACTTCCGTTGAGTTTGCTCTTTTATAACCCGCAGGTCATAAATTCAAGTATTGAAATAGGTTTTTTATAAAATCAAAATAAGGTTGTCTATTTCTAAGTGCTCCAAAACCGGCGGCGCACAGCCTTGGTTTTTATATACTAGCTTAATAAAAAAGAACAAAAAAAAAAAAAAACATGTTTCTTTGATGGGTGTGCTTATCTTGTTAGCTAGATTTCTCCTGCCACCTTGAAAAATACGGCCGAACATCTGAAAGTACAACTTGTAAGTACAAATTTCTCAAAAGAAGCCGACAGAATTTCCCGTCTTGTTGTCCAAAAGTTTCGGCGCCACAGCCTACAGGAAGACGGACGCACCAGCTCCAGAGTTTGCCTACAACTTGTCAACTTTGCAGATATTGGATAACTTGAGGGAGACCCACTAAAAGTCTAGACATCAATATCGAAAATCAGCTTAAAATCTTGGGAACAGAGTGATAAATTTATGGAAAGTAATATCGTTATTCAATATCCATATAATATATTTCACAAATTAATATGACTCTTGATATATATTTTATATTATAGGGTGGCATTATAATAATAAATATTGTGCGAAATTGGTAGGTCTACTTCGATATAAAAGAGAATTTAATTTTGCTCTGTTCTTTTTTCCCTTGGGAGCAACACAAGTTTTATGAATTGAACAGCAGAACAAATTTTCTTTTTTTTTGAGTCCTAATTTTACTTGCAGGCATCAACAATCTGACTTATCTAGTGTATGAAATTTGGCTAGATAGGCTAGACGTGTCTAATTTAGCAGTGAATGTTTCTTAATTAGCGTAATCATGCAAAAATTGAGATCAAAATTGACATTTATGAACTGAGGTAATGGAGAGGTTCATGAAAAGAGAAATCTCATTCTGAGACGATTTTCATACTGTTGAATAAACCAACCGATCTCTACAAAGTCAGCAGGGGGCGGTATGAGTTGTACAAAAAGAAAAGATAGGGTTATACGTAAGCATGGGAATGCATGCTCGATCTAAGAATCACGTTTTGGACATGTTAAACATGGTACACCGAAGATTCAATTGCGGCGGCTGTCGTAGAGAATTCAGGTAATGGCATTGAACAATATTTGTCCATTGAAATGGGCTTTTTGTAGCATGAAAGACTTGAAAACGAAAATTTTGACTAGATGACCAGGGAGTTTGAGCCATCAGATCTTAGTGTGCATGCTCCGCGGACTGAACGTGGTCCGGGCTCTTGATTCAAATCACCTGCTCTGCTGGATTGGAATTGGAAATTTGAGTAATGGTATTCGTTTCAAATGAGTTTTCTTGACTTCTTCGGCTCCACAATTTTCGCTCTTGCGGATAGGATAGGGAAAAACTCTCTCTTTTTTTCTCTTTTTTTTTTTGTTCAAATTAATAAAGTAATAACGTGATAAGATTGTTATACGCATATTGACTTTTGAGGCTTATTATAGTACTGAAAAATGCTAAATTTCTCTTATGGCATATATCTCTTATCTCCCCTAAAATGTCTCAGAGTTCTGATCTCAACAGGACCTAATTAAGAAAATTTCCTCTTCCTCCATCTAAGAAATTGAGTCTAAAACCTACATTGTAGAAATTTCAATTCTTATTTATTGGATATTTCCTTGGAATATCTCATTTTTTAAAAAAATAAATAAAAAAAAAACATAAATTACTACAAGAGATAATGGTAACGTGGGATTGCATATACACTCTTACAACAAGATTTTTTTAGGTGACTAAAAATTTCTTTCAAGTAATACTGAGTTACTACTATAGTAATTTTCTAAATAGAATAATAATTAGGAGTTACCTTGGTTAAATGTTAGAGAAAATATTGTAAAGAGTGCTTTACACTCTTAACCTACATTTATAGGGACAACCCACTTTCTATGAGAATTAAGGGTAAGTCGGGATCCAACGGCCATAATCGTTTGACCATCATCACTTATTTTATTGAATGAATAGATTTATTAGAATTCCAATTATGAGAGCATGCTTCATTTTCAGCCTCCCCGCAGAGCAGTGAGTGACAGCTAGAAATTAATTTCCAGTTCATTTAGAGCGTTTGCAACATTGAGAAAAGCCAGCGGCATCCCTTTGCCCATCCCATGTTCTTGTCAAATATACGCAGTAAACATTGTCTCCAGAAACATGAAAATGAACGAGTGTCCTTCTCTTTTGATTTATCCCAGATCGCATGGTGGATCAGATTTAGAAATTTGGGAAGAATAACTTGGAGTTTGCGGCACTTTTTGTTCCAATTACTAACCACGAAACTTTTGTCTCTGACGACCAAAAAGATCAGAATTTTGAGAAAAAGCAAGTGCCAAAATGTGGTGTACACGTTGATGTGGCCTATGATGTTGCATTATATGTTAATTAATTTTAATGTTTCAACACAATTAAATAATTACATGACTAATCAATTTATTTGTATAAAATAATTACTTTAAGCTATAAAATATTTTTCTCCTTTTTTCCAAATTTATATGATAAAACAAAATTATGAAAAAGTTTATGCTATCAAACTTAACTAATTTTGTAGGATTAAAATTTATTTTTTAAAAAATAATTTTATACTAATAAAATTTATTTTTAATAACTCTTTTTACGAGTGAAATTTTATTTTATTTTTATAATTTATAACTCAATACACAAAAGAAAAAATTTCATCTCGATAAGAATTTCAAGATCTCATCGATAAAATTATTTTTGAATACATAATGTTAATTTTTTTTTTTTCATACAATGAAGATCTTTTAGTTGAAATATTTTGACTTTAATTGATTTAAAAAATCAATTTAGTGCCTTATAGGGATGGATCTTCATCAATTCACTATTGTTATGCAACATAAATATTATTTCTTGATTTAGAAAATCTTCACCGAGCTACACGTATATTATATGCATAAATAAATAAATTACTTCTTGACATGAAAATATGATCTAAGGAAAATTGGTTCTTAGCATAGAAATAGGACTAACATAGCATTATTTCTTGGCATGAAAATAGGATCAACAAAACATTGTTTCTTGACTATTGGATGGACTAATAACAATTTCCTTTTTGATGGACCAATAAACAAATTTTGAAAATAAAAATATTCCAATAACAATTATTTTCTTGATGGACCAAAGAAACATATTTCTCAATATGAAAAATATTTCAAAGACATTGGCTTTTTAATGAGCCAATAGGACATAATTTTGAAATTCTAATAATTCTCTTTTAATCTTTATAATCTTATTTGTAACAAAAGAATATTGAAAACACATTAAAGAGCTTATATTATTGTTATTATTATGTAACACTAAGAGATAATATAATAATGGTCACTACGACACTTAAGTTATCTACCAATATGCAACTCTATATATTTGAACACATAAGCCTTATACAAAAAGTTAATATTTTCTTACAAAATTACATTAAATGTGTTTAACCATTAAGAAGTCTAAAGGCCTAAACAAAAAAGATGACTTCTAGAAAAATTGATAAAAACTCCATCACAATGATCTACACACTCAAATCCATGTTACGAAATTTGTTTAAAAAGCACTTTCCTGCTTTGCCATAAAATCTACAAAAAAGTTACACTCCTCAAATGAGCAAGATAAAGAATACTTGGTCCTTGATTCTATTTCTCATGTCATAGAATGGCAACATTAGATTTTAGGGTTTTCCCTCCCAGTTATTTATTTAAACAATCATTGTACTAAAGTTATTAAGGAGTTTATATTGAGTTGTTTTACAAAAATGTGTAAAAGGAAATAATTGTTAAATGCAAGTAAAAGGTTAAAAGAAAATTTTGTGAGTATTTTAAGAATGTAAAATTGAGAGATTAAAAGTTTAAAAAATATATTTGTGTGAATATGTTATAACAAGATTGACCTTTGTACTAAATCATGTTATTTTTGCATTTAGTTTCTTTCATATTAGAAAGTTTAATGATAGATTTGAAATTCTTAAGATGGTGGTACGAGGAAGAAGACATATGAACATAAGTTTTGAACCTCTATAAATCATTATGTCTTACTCTTCTTAAACTCAATTTTTTTTTGTATAATCTCACACATTCAATAAGTTGTTTACCATATAATATTTTAATAATTTTATTTTATGCAAATTAGTTGCTAATCTTACAAATTAAATTTGATCAATTTATTTTCTTGTTTCTATTCCATATTAGCATTATTATAATTAAATTAATTTATTTGTATACCATATTATATTTTTATTTACTATAATTATTTTATTTTTCACACTATATCCATTATAAACTTGTGTTAACTTAATTTAAACCCTTTCTTGGGTATTTTTAGACCAATATATGACATAAGGCAAGTAACAAAGGGTTAATAGATATAAGTCCAACATAGAAAATTTCAAATTAAGCATTTGTTGAGCATTTGACTAAGATACTAATGGATATAAAGGAGTTTAACTCAACAAATATGAAGTAATGAATTTAGTGTTAGCCAAAGAATCAATATAACTTATGAATCATATTTTCATAAATGCAAATGAAAATTTCCACTTTCAATGATCTCTTAAATTATAAGACTAGTACAATAAGAGCTTTCAATGTCTAGGCTAACTTATATTATATTTAGACCATTATTTTTTTTTTCAATTTTCATACAAACTTTCTTATAACAAATGAAACTTATAAAAATGTCATATAAATTATAAAAAAAAGGTGAATAAAAATATTGTTAACATTTTTTTTGCCTATTTGAAGGTTAATAGTGACAACATGAAAAAAATGAATTCTTTTAATCTATAAATCTCTCTCTTTGTTTTTTTTTTTTTGGGTGGGGTACTTAAGGTCTCTGAATTTGAAAGTCAATTAGACTTAATCCAAAAAAAAAAAAATTCCTTTATCTAAGAAATTATGTTTAAAACCTATAAGAAAGAAATTTAGTTTCTTATTCATTCGATATCTCCTACACCTCATATTTTAGAAAAACATAAATTACAACAAGAATTTCATGTTAATGGTAAAGTGGGGTGCATGTACACTTATGCAAAAAGATTTTTTTGTAACAAGAAATTTTGTTAGAGCAATATGGAGTTATTGCTATTATAGTTCTTTGTTTTTTTTTTAAAGTCAAGTTGTATTAATGTAAATAAGACTTTATACAATTGCACTAGCCCACGAACAAAAAAAGCCTTTTATACCAACAAAAAAATACTAAAAACTTATAAACAAAACAATCTGTATCACAATAATGGATACAAACATCCTCTTTTATCTTATAGCTTTTGATTAATAAAGTTCCTCAAATCCATGCTATTAAATCTATGTAATGGGCTTTACTTTGTTAGTATCTACAAACTAGTTACATTCTCAAGGTTAAAAAACAAAGAAAATTTAATCTTTAGTTCTATTATTGATGTCACGAAATATTGACAAAAGCTTCCAAAGTCCTTCTCTATTGTTTATCCATGTAATCATAATTTGAGAGTCACTTTTAATGATTAATGTTATTCTACTTGCCTCATTTCTTTGAATCCAAAGTTCGATTTCTTCTTTAATTACAAGTAGTTCTACCTCATTAATACTGGTGGCCTCGATTATCTTAGAGAACATGCACATAACTTTTTCATCATCACCTCACAACACTCCTCCTATACTTGTTATCCCACACGCGTCAATCATCATGGCATCCATCTTGAACTTATATGTACCCTTTAGGAGTGATGATTAAGTCAGGTCCAATGTTTATATTGTTTCCTTCCTCATAGGTTGGACACCTCTAAGGTTCATTATAAACTCATTAAGCATGAAGTCGCATTGTAACCACTTCACCTTTGATCACTACAGTAGCCTAACACGAATCAAATCACAAATTCTATCAACTAAGAATGGTTTACTCAAAAAAATGTGTTCATTCCTTCCTAACTAGATAGATCACACATCATGTAAAATCCCATCAACCATATCTCCCTTAATACATAACCATGACTTAATCCACACCATGTCTCTCATGCGTTTATAATTAAACTTAGAACTACCCATAAAACTTTCCACCATTTTAAATACATGCATTAAATTGCATAAGCATGATAGTAATGAAGAAATAAATGAGTAATTAACTCTTGTCCTATAAAGCAAAGTGAGCAAATGATATCTCAATCAACGCTTCCTATTAGATATAGTCTCTTTTTGACTAAAAAACAATCTATTATCAATTGCTATATAAAGTCCTTCACTTTAGGTGAAGCCAATCCTTGCCATATACCTATTGTCCCTCCCTTAATTGGTCCATGAAGGCAATCTTAGAAGTTACAAAAGAATCTCAAAGAGAATTATCCATCCTTCTTCTATCGCTATATAAACATGTTCGTATTCCCTCTCATTGGTTAATAGGCTAATACAAGGTTCATGAACTCAATGTTGAGATTATTCTCTTAATTAAACAAACTCTACCACTAGCTGAATTTCTAAAACCAATGCTTTTATCCATCGAAACTATTAACCATACCCTTTTTCTTTGCTAATAGCGTAAAAGGCCTTAAAAATCTCATAATTAGTAGTGTCTCACCTAACTAGATTTGATTCTAAAAGTTAACTTTTTTGCCATTCCCACCAAATAATTGTAGTTAGATTTAATCATTTTCATGTTCTTATCTTTCTTTTACCACTATGAGCATATACCTATTCATATCAAAAACATCTATAAACATTTTGATAACTACTTCTATAGCCACAATCAACGTTCTTCATATCTTATTTTAAGTATTTTGATATAATGTCCATTATTTGCATTCTTTACCTTCCATAACTACTTTGACAATAGCCTTATATTGGTATCTTTAAGATTATTAACACCCAACCAACTTCATTTTTCCTATCAGCATACTGAGTCCTGGCTAACCTCGTGTATTCATATTTTATCATCTTCCTTTTCTTACAAAAAGGATATTTGGATCTTTTCAAGCCACTCCTCTACACATTTTGACATTTTTAACCAAGAAATAAAGTATACTAATAATGATCTTAAGTAAGACTTCAGGAGTACTAGTTATCTAGTCTTTAATAAAAATCACACTTTTCACTTTGTTAATCTGCTTTCTATTTTCCTAATTACTAGATCCCATAAGCCTTTAACCCATGGAATCATACCTAAAAAAAGCTTTAGATATTTCAATAGTAACAAGCTGACTCCACCATTCTAGAAACTAACCTAGTTCTATATCTTTATTTTATATGCCTTAACCCTATACAGAACCATCTTTGTTTATTTTTAATCCTGCACAACATTGAAAACACTAAAGGATCTTTTTGTAATTTCATACCTACTTATCATCTACTTTACTAAAAATTATAGTATCATTGACAAACTACAAGTATGTTGGCTTGATACTATTCTTGAGCGAGATGGCTTTAATGAATTTCAACTCTATAACCTTTTTGAAAATTGATATGAAAACCTCAGTTATTAGGATAAATAAAAATAATGATAAAGGATCCCTTTACCTCAATCCTTTTACCATCTTAAATTAGTTATTTTGTCATGTTGTTATTGATGAAAATAAACAATATAAGTGTAAAGATGCATCTCCATATCGATCACCTCTACTAGCTTCTAAAGCCTGTGTATCTTATCACTTCATCTAGAAATGTCCATTTAACATAATCATATACCTTTTCAAAGTCAATTTTGATGATAACACTCCTTATATTTTGTCTCTTCACTACCTTAATTGTTTTATTTGCCACCAAATTATTATCGAGTATGTTGCGCCCTCTCATAAAGGTTGTCTAAGAGTTCTCTATGACCTTTTTGATTACTATATTGAGTCCTTAAGATAAAACTTTAGCAAGTATCTTATAAATGCAACTGGTCAACGAGATTAATCAAAATTGATTGATTTTTGCAAGGCCATTAACCTTTAGAATTAGCATTATAAAGGTAAATATAAGTGCTTTGCACAATTTTCCATTGTCCTATAAGTTATTGATAAATTTCATCACATCATGCTCCGTAATCTTCTAATGATGCTTGATAAAGTTAAGATTGAAATCATCTGACTTTAGAACTTTATTGCCATCATAATCTTTAATAAGTTCCCTCACTTTTATGCTTATGAAAAGGCTGTTTAAGATCAGTTATCTGCCCTATTCATAATTCATCTCCATACTTAATGGATACTCCTAACAAGTTATTAAATTTGTTAAAGACAACTTCCTTCCTCTTCTTAGGTTCAAAAAAAGTTTCATTGCCAATCCTAATAAACTAAATCACGTTTTTTCTTTTCTTAATTAATACTTAGATGTGGAAGAGTTTTGAATTCTTATCACTTTCTCTCAACCACTAGAGTTACCACGTTTGTTCTTTTTCTTTTATATAGCAATCCAACACTTTGCTCGAGCCCTCACTAAATTTTCCCGTTCCATTTCTAATAGTTATTTCATTTCTTACTTCAAAGTCAATTACTTAATTTTTAGTTCTGCTTCCCTTATATTCTTTTAGTGATATAATCTCCCTTTTTTACACTAGAACTTAAAAAACTTTTTCATAACCTATATTCTACTCTTTAGAGTTTATTCTAAATGGTTAAGAATTGAAGTCTATGACCACACAACTTTGACATCTTTTTGTAACTTTTTATTATTTATCTAATGGTTGAAATATAAAAAGGGATTAGGCCACAATCACAATCTTGGGTCCTCAAACAAATTTTTTAGTGATTAGAGAAGGAACATTATGTACCTCATTATGTTAAGTTCGATACGACCTATAACCATTTAACTCCCACTAAGAATATGTTTACTCGACTCATTAAAGGAACCTTCAGCAAATTACTCCAAGTTTATCTATGACCTTACATAAGTAAATCCACAAGTTTCATATCATACATTAAGTTATTGAACTTTTAAATCACCCACTTATCATCACTAAACCTCACTCTTTAAATTTTTATAATTGTTGCATTAAAATCACCATCTATGCACCACTACCCTACAAATTTATTTTTAACCCCCTCAATTCCTTTAAAAAAATCTTGCTATTCAAAATAGTTGTTTAACATATTCATATTAACTAACATCACAGTTTTATCTAATGACACCAACCAACCTAACACAAGAATAAATCGACCAACTAATAATTTATTCTATAACCAAAAGATTGACTCATTCTAATAAAAAGCCAACTCCACACTACCCCCACAGAGTTTATAGTCAACACCCACACTCCTTATCCCCCCATACCTACCTTAACATAGCATCTATAATTTTTTATAGTTTGATTTCTTATACAAACAAAATGTTAAGGTTCATATGATAAACCGATCTATATATCGCTTTATACTTAATACACTTCTCTAACCCTCTTACATTAATTATGCAGATTATTATAATGGCTTAATTAAACCTAACTGACTTAGAAGGTATACATTATTTGAGGCCTTTCATAACCCTTTCCACCACCATTAGCCTTTGGATCACCACCTTATCTCCCTTATTTACTATCAAGCTAATAGCCTTCCTTAACTCTAGCACTTGCGATGTCTCCCTTCAAATGAACTCATAATATGCTTGAATGTCTTCTTTAGAAAGTTGCCCATTCTCAAGCCAAATCTCCCTCACTAATAATGAAACACTATGAAATAGTTTTCTAGGTTATTGGTGACTCACTTTGATACACCTTTCTTTACCTCCTACTATTTGATTTTAGTTGTCATTGCATTTCATAGAAGGATCAACCAACAGGGAGTAAACCACCTTATCCATTTCCTCAGAATGAGGTGCCCTATAACTGTTAGCACTTAGGGTAATGTACTCATCAGTAGCCCATCTATCAACATGACCTGCTTTACTTAATAGCACTTTACATCTCTTTGGTCTACCTCATCCTCTCTTTACACCACCATATGGTTCTTTAAACCCATTAAAGTGTTGCTGGTACCCTCATCTTCTCAACTTTTCCTATTTGCACTTTTCTTAGCAACTCTTGTAACCTTCCCCTCTTCACCCTTTACATTGGCACATACCACCCTCATCATTAGAAAAGACACTAATAAAGACCACTCACTCCTTATTAATTGGTTCATAGTACAATTTATTCCTTCATTATCACTAACTAATTGGTTACTAATAACCCTTGAGTTCTGCCCTCTCTCCTATATTATTAGATTGACTTAACTACCACTTAAACTAATATAGATTGACTTGGTTGCTTCTGACCCAACCTAACAACTCACTAAGCCTTTATGATTCAAAAGATCAACTTCAACTTAATCCACTTAATAAGCCATCATCTCAACCTTACTAAGCCCACAGAAGATGGGCTCTTCTGCCCTATACCTATCCCTTATAGCCCAATCACTCTTCCAATTCTTTACAATAGTCTATCTTTTACTTTGATCCTATAGGCTACTCCCTAACCCAATACTACCTACTAATACCATAGTCAATTAAGTTAAGAGGAGCTCAACCCCCAATTTAGTCCAAATTGATCTAACTTTTCTCCTATCTCTTTACCTCTCACACACTCTATGCAGTACTAGTCAGGACCTTATACTGTCACTTAAGGGTCCATTAGTCCCCCTATCACTTTGCCTACCATCCCTCTTACTTACTTCTAATTGTTAGTTACTTCATGCAATTGATACAAGGTTAGTTGCCAACGCAAACCCCTTCTCTATTGCCCATTTATTATAAGCAATCTTTTATTTTAAGCTTAAAGCATACTCCTTCCCATTTACCTCCACCACGATCGATGTCAGAATTGCAGTCTTTACCCTCGCTGACACCAAAATCTAGCAAACATTCAATCACTATTTTTAGCTCAAAACCATATCCATATCAAGGTACTTACCTTATCTTTCTCCCAACCATGCTAGATAGCCACTAAACTAAGCCCACAAAAAATCCTTTCAATTGACACCTAAACACGTTGATCATCCCCAACCTCTATAATAAACCATAGGATCAACTCTTAGAAAAGTTGGTGTTGTCAATATCCTCACCATTTAGCTCATTAAGCATATCTTCCTTGGAATCAAAGGTGAACAAGGCCTTTAATCACCCCATTGTTATTACCTTGATTGGATAATGAGCTTCCTTGCTTAATTGCTCCATCAAATAACCAATTTATTTGGAAATGCATGTCATTCCCACTACACTTTAGAATAGCCACTATGTTTTCTCCGCTATTATTTTAAAAGGTAGCAAGGTTGGTGTTATGGCTACACTGAAGGCCCTTTACACCCCCAAGCCCATCACCAATGGTAAACCACCATCACTTCCTCCTTATAGCACATCTTACTAAATCCTCCTCTTTAATCATGTCTTAAATTCTCAATGCTCTTGCCTAAACTCACACAATCCCCATTAAAGCTTGATGATACCCTTGTTGATCCCTAAACCAAGAATTGGGAAATCTTGTAATTTATACATCTAACAAATAACTTTTGTACTATTCTCCATTTAACCTTTGTGCTACCTCTATTACATCTTATTGATCATCAAACTTCATAAACCCAAAGCATTTCCTAGCCCTGCTTACCCTGCTCAAAACTACAATGTCAATGATCTTTCCTTATCATTAGGAAATCCTTTAAAGTTCCTTATAATCAAAGTTCATCGATAACTTGCTGATAAAGAATGGCACTACTGTAACTATCAAATTTGCCAGTAAATCTCTTATCAAGGCAATATAGGCCACTTATCTAAACAACATATCCAACTGTTGTTTTTTCAAACTCTTATCTTGAATTAAAGATCTAAATACAAATGTCTAAATCCTTATACAATCTAAAATTGTTCTTTCCTTTTGTAAGATCATTTGCTATAGTGAAGTTGATAACATTAGTCACTTATAGCCTTATGTTAAGTTTCTTCGTAATTTTTGTATGTGTTATAAAGGCATTTCTCATTTTCAACTTCACTATGGGACAATGTATGACAACTAAAAATTAATGGCAAATGTTCTTGGCTCATTAATTCATCCTAATTAAGTTCAGAATGACATGACAGTGATTAAAATAATATTAAATGGGATTAAGTGGACCTTATTGAAAAAAAATGCTTAGGTGCTTTTTAACCCTCAATTGTAAGGGTTAAAGTTGTTTCTATCAATTGTAATACGCAAAATTGACGTACGAGGGTTGAAAATGGAGGATTTCAATAGACATATCACCTTCTTACTCTACCATTATCTATAGTTTGTGTTCATCATATCATTTGTAATAACTTGATATGTGGTAATAAGGTTGTAATTTTAAGGATCATTTGGTATCATTGCCAACTTTTAATTTCTAATTAATTTTTGCCTAAACAATGAAAATCATGTTTGTCTTTGTTCATCAATTTTTGTTAAGAATTTATGTTTCCTCACATCTTCATTCTTAAATTATCTTTCACCTAACCACTCTAGGTGCTCCTCCGTGGTAAGACTATCATGCTCCTTTCTTTCCTAATTCTTCCTTTCCTAAAATCAAGCTTTATGCTAGGATCTTTTGTTTGAAAGACCAAGGTCAATAAAAAAATGTTGGTAATTTTGCTAAGATCATTTTTTCAAGGTTGCAAAGCAATGTTATGCTATCAAGAGAGGCATAAAGAAAAAGGATTGGCATCAAGTCATTACCCCCCTCCTCCATTGTTGTCATTGGTAAACTACTTTTTTTCTTTCTAACGTCCCTTTTTGGTTATTCAACGACAAATCAACACAATCTACTCTACTCCTTTTATGTAAAGAGCTAGCTTGAAGATTATTTTAATTCTCTTTTCGTAGCTATATTGTGCAAGTTTTAATGTAAAATAATTGGTTTTTTTAAATGCATTTTAATTTTTTGGTTGAAAAACTAAAATTCTAGACTTTTAATCTGTTGTCTTTCTCTGTTATGTTTCTAAATTTTGTAAGCTTACCATTTATTATTCATCCTTAATAGATAGAAAAACTATCAGCCCATAAGAACTTGAAATTGTAACATGGATATTGGAGTTTTCATCGTATTTTAATGTTAAATACATTAATTAGACCAAAATTATACTTTTCATGCTTATGTTATTATTAGTAAAGTAACTTGATGGTGATGCGCAACTCAAGTAATTATCTAGGCATATCATATTTGTTGATTCTTAACTAAAAATGGGTGAATTAAGTTTAATTGATTTAGTTACTCAATTTCATACTCAATTCTAGCTTTAAAGATGTTGAGCCCATCTTTGATAGCTAAAGTTGGATTTGTTGTTAGCCCCATCTCATACGGTTATATGTGTTGATTTGATGTTATAAATGTTGTTAAGATCTAGTTAGGTCATTGGGAAAAACCAATGATGACAAGTCAACCCTTACATTGAGAAGTCAATGTTAACCATGACTCTAAATTTTAGGGGTCAAGATTGACCGTTAACCCTTAACTTTTGACCTTAAATTTTAGAAAGTCAATGTTGACCATTGACCATAAATTTTAGGACTCAAATCTGGCCGTTAATTTTAGGGCAACATGTAAGAATTAACAATGACCATTGATGATTGCGTAGCCTTAATCTCAGGGCTCTATAAATACCCCTTTGCATCTTGCAAGAAGGGTGTGTTGCAGATTTTTTTGAGAGAACAAAACCTAATTGCAGCAATCGGCCAAGAAGGAGAAAAAGGCAGTAAGGCAGCTGGCCACCATACCAATAAACTTAAAGCAGCCGACCATTCTCACTAGCACCTGCAGCAGCCAGCCCTTACTAAGTTACAGCAGTCGATCCTCACCAAGTTGTAGCAACTGGCCTTAATCAACACCTACAACAGCTAGCCCTCACCAAAACTTGTAGCAACTAGCCTTGAACCAACAATCTAGCAACCAAGGAAGACAAACTAAAAGGTAGTGTAGCAACCTATGAATCTAGCAACCAAGGGAGACAAACCAGAAGGTGGTGTAACAACCTGTGAATCCAGCATCAAAGGAAGACAAACAAGGAGGCAGTAGCATTACCAACAAACTAATAGCCTGCACTAGCAAAACCAGAAGGCAACAGCCTGCACTAGTAAATAAGAAGGTAACAGGTCTGGTAAAAGGTAATGCAACAACAAGAGGTCTCCACACCAACAAACCAAAACCAGCAGCTGTAGCAGCATTATCTGGGATCAAGTAACAAACCAATAGTAGGACATTCCAACACCAGTAATCTAGAAGGCTTTCCAATAGACCAACAACACTCCAGGAAGCTTTCTAGCAAACCAACAGCACTTCGAGAGGCTATACTAACAAGTGTAGCGGGCATAGCAACCAAATTAGTGAGAGTAGTGCGTGCGAACAGTAGCAGCATGTCCAAGAGGCAATACCAGCAGCAGCAGAGCGCCCAACAACCAAATCAATGACAGCAGCATGTGCAAACAACAGCAGCACATCCAAGAGGCTATACCAACAAGTGCAATATGCTTAGCAACCAAATCAACAAGAGCAGTACATGCAGACAACAACCAAATCAATGAGAGCAGCATGTGCAAATAGCAGTAACATATCCGGGAGGCTTTACCAGTAAGTACAGTGTGCCCAGCAACCAAATTATCGAGAGCAGTGGGTGTGCACAGTAGTAACAGTGCAAATGAGTGTGTAAATAGCAATAGTAATGCACACGGACAGAAGTAACAGCATGTGAGACAACAGCAATGGCTCGTGCAGAAATAAGCAGCTACAAGTGCGTGCAGACAGTAACAGCAGCAATGTGAGTAAATAGCAACGGCACGTGCGAACAGCACCGGCAGCAAGTGAGATAACACTGGCAACAAAGGAAGGACAAGATCCATATTCTGCACTAGCAATCTGTACATATTGAGTGATTATTCTCCATGAAAGTTTTTATTATAAACTCTTGATAAACTTGCTAAAGAAGGGTGGGATACCCTTGGAATGATCTGGAGATCATTATAAGTGGTTAAAGAGTGATCCTTTCACAAGTGGTTAAAAAGTAATCCTTCCACAACCAAATTGTATCCCTTGATAACAAGAGTAGATTATGTGATTTAAGATGGATCCTATCACATTGTAGACGTAACTCATATATTGTGGGTGAACCACGTAAAAATTATTGTGTTATTGGGTGCTCGTGTTTGATTAATATATGTACGACTAGTCTCACATAAAAGAGAAAAATAAATAATTGGATTATCGATTCTAATAAGTCATAGAAGTTAAATCTGAATAGGTTTGTAAAAACGAATATCTTACACTGATTCACCTCCCTCTCAGTATGAGACCTAAAAAGGTCCTCATTAAATGGTATCAAAGTCAGTTCTTCTGTTGATCCAATTTTTTTGCCTTGAATTGAAGTTGTGTATTGCTGTGTGAGTTTTTATCTCTACTGCTGCTTAAGATCATAGATAGAATGAACAGTGTTAATAGCAAGGGCATCCCTACTTTTGATGGACAAAATTATCAGTTATGAAAGAATAAAATGCTCCTATATTTGATGTCCCTTGGTCATGATATGTTTGAGTCTACTATTAGTAGCTTCATCCCAGTTGCTAAAGGTGAGCTTATGATGTCAGCTAATAAGAAGAATTTGAAATGTGATAGAAAGGCGAGAAATGCCTTATATGTCTCTTTGTCAAATAAAGAATTTACCAAGGTAATGGGGTACAACATAGTTAAGCAAATCTAAGACAAATTGAAGAACATTTATGAAGGAGATAAGGTTATGAAGGAAGCCAAGTTACAAATCTGAAGGAGCAGATTCGGAGGCATAAAGATTCAAAATAATGAGACTATGGATGTGTTTTTCACAAGAGTCAACGAAATTGTATGTTCTATCAAAGGCTATAAAGAGGAGATCCATGATGCCACTGTGGTAAGAAAAATACTTAGAACCTTACCAGAAGCTTGTAATACCAAAGTCTCTTCCATAGAAGATAGAGATCTAGATATGCAGCCCTTAGATGACTTGCACAGCATATTGGTGGCTTATGAAATAAGAATAGCTCCAATGAAGAAAGAAAAGATGTCTAAGGCGGAGAAGGAGCTGACCTTTAAGGTAATGAAGAAGTTAAGGATTAAAGACCAAAAAGAAGAATTCGTCAGCAACTCTAAAGAAGAAAATGACAATATTGAACTGGATGAGGTCATTATATACATCACCAACAATATAAGGAAAGGAAAAGGGAAGTACAAGGGAAAATTACCTTTGAAGTGCTTTAACTGTGGAGCAATTGGGCACTTTGTCATAGACTCCCTAAAGAGAAGAAAAGCAAACAGTAAAGATGATGATGAGCCGATCCCAAGGAGGAGGATAAAGTAATCCAGTTACTCTAAAGCTGAAAATTCAAGTACCAAAGGGAAAAAGAAATTTTTTATATCCAAAAGAAGGAAATTTTTAAGCAAGTTAGATGATGAGGATTCTAAAGAAAAAGTTGATGATAATTTCGATGATAAGACTACAAAGGATGTACTGGTCACTCAAGCAAATGATGATCAAGACTCTTTAAGTGATAAGGAATCAATAAAAAAGGATAAGGATGAGTTAGTGCAACAACTTGAGAATAAATTGAGAGCTTGTTTAAACAAAAACAAGAAGCTAAAAAAAGAGGTAAAACACCTCAAAAAGCTGTATGAAAATTTTGCTATTGATGAATCTAATCTTTAGGTGAAAGAAAAGGAGTTTGAAGCAAAAGAGAAAAAGCACTTGAAGAGGATTGAGAAGCTAATTGTACTTGAGGTAGGACGAGGCAAGATACACAAAGATCTTGGTGCTAAGGTGATTATACAAGAGCAAAAGGTGCTAATTTTGCAAGTCAAGCTCCACAAGGTCGAGTTTGAGCTAAACAAGCATGAAAAAAGCTTTATACAGGCCATAGAAGTGAAAAAAAAAAAAAAGTCATCATCAGCAAATATCATCAAAGAGGATGCTACCAGAAAGTTGAATAAGTGTCTAAGCAATCAAAGACCTCATTCTATGGGAAAGAAAGGACTTGGCTACATTGAAAAATCGAGTGAGAAAGTAGAAGCAAAAAGGAAAATTGTGTTTGTACTTGAAAGCAAGCACAATGACTTGATGAAGAAAAGAGACCAACCCAAGTTAAAATGGGTTAAGAGAGACATAGTGAAGACTCTCATCCATAGGAGACAGACTGTCAAAGATGGAGAGAAGGTTGCCACACCAGTTATTAAAAAAAAAAGACATGAACTTGGTAAAAGAAGTAAATCTAAGTTCGAATGTTTTTGTTAGAGCTGTGGTAATTATGGGTTCAAGGCTAATTCATGTTGGAATACTTTGCCTATAATGAAGAGGAGTGTGAGGCAAGAGTTTAGGAGGAGACTCTATCAAGAAAGGAGGCAGTTTTATGTGGAAATAAGTTATATTCCATTAAGAAACACGTTTAATTTGCTGAGAGAGATCTATGAAAGATGTGAAAGGGTTGGACACGATACTAAGAACTGCTTGACATTGTTACTCGATCAAGGAATGTAAAAGAGAACACCTATACATGCTCCCATATTTGGCCAAAGAAAAAGAAGAGGAACAGAAACATTTATGGTTATAGAAGTAGCCTTAAAAGCTTCCAAGAAAGAAAAGTTATGGATCCTAAATAGTATTTGCTCTTTACGTATGACAGGAGACTTTAAGAAGTTTAAAGAAGTAGCAAAATATAATGAATGATCAGTCAAATTTGGCAATGATGGTGCCTTAAAGATTAAAGGTATCGGTGCTGCTGAAATTGGTATAGAAAAGTTAAAATCAAAGAAAATGCTTTATGTTGAAGGGCTAAAACACAATCTCATTAGTGTTACCCAGCTTTGTGATGATGGATATGAAGTGATTTTTAACAAGAGTGGCTACACAATAAAAAGATTAAAAGATAGTGTCATGCTTACTAAAGGAGACAAAACAAATGGAAACTTATACCAAGTTTCCAAAAGCAAGAACACAAACTACATAAGCACCAAAGTTGAGAATTTGTTGTAGCATAGGAAACTGGAACATCTTAGATAAAAAAAGGCTAAACTTAAGTATTTAGTCATCCCTTAAAGGTTAAGGTATGCCTCTAACCCTTTTCTCCTTCCCTCTTTTATTATTCTTTAGATTTGTTATTAAAGGGGAAGATATTTTGCATAAATCCAAAGAGAGTATAAATTGATTAAAAGGGGGAGCAGTTTGATGAATAAAGGAGAACTTGTCAAGGGGAAGAAGTAAAAAGGGGAAGTTAAAGATTGTTCCCAGTTAAGGGAGATACATGTTTCATGAGGAGCTGTGAATGATAATGTGCAAGGAGAGTTGTAAATATCAATGATTGTTATATATGCATTGTTAGATTAAATGTGTTGCCAACAAATCTAAAGGGGGAGATTATTTAACTGATATTTGATAATTAATATTGGATTTGTTATCAACCTGATCTCACATGGTTATATATGTTGATTTGATGTTATGAATGTCATTGAGATGTAGTGAAGTCATTGGAAAAAATCAGTGATAATAGGTCAACCTTAACATTAAGAAGTCAATGTTGACCATAACCCCAAAATTTAGGGGTCAAAATTAACTGTTGACCTTTGACTATTAACTCTAAATTTTAGGACTCAAATCTTGCCATTAATTTTAGGGCAACATATAGAAATTAATGATAACCATTGATGATCGTGTAATCCTAATCTCAAGGCTCTATAAATACTCCTATATATCTTGTAAGAAGGGTATGTAATTAGGTTTTATTCTTTAAAAAAATTCTGCAGCATACCCTTCTTGCAAGATGCATAGAGGTATTTATAAAGTCTTGATATTAGAGTTACACGATCATCAATGGTCATCATTAATTCCCACATATTGCCCTAAAATTAATGGCCAGATTCCTAAAATTTAGGGTCAATAATCAAGGGTCAACAGTTAATCTTGACTTCTAAACTTTAGGGTCATGGTCAATATTGATTCCTTAATGTCATGATTGACCTGTCATCATCAGTTTTTTCCAATGACCTCATTATATCTTAATGACATTCATAACATCAAATCAACACATATAACCATGTAAAATGGGATTGACAATAAATCCAACATTAACTATTAAAGATGAGCTTAATAATCTCCCCCTTTAGATTTGTTGGCAACATATTAAATCCAATAATGCACATATAACAATTGTTGACATTTATAACTCCCTTTGCACATTGTCATTCATAACTCATCATGAAACATACATCTCCCTTAACTAGGAACAATCTTTAACTCCCATTTTCTATTTCTCCCTCTTTATTCATCAAGTTGCTCCCTCTTTTAATCAATTTATACTCTCTTTGGATTTATACAAAATATCTTCCCCTTTGACAACAAATCCAAAGAACTATATAAGAGGGAAAGGGAGAAGAGTTAAAGGCATACCTTAGCCTCTAGAGGATGGCTGAATACTCGAGTTTAGCTTCTTTCGCTCAAGATGTTCCAGTTTCCTATATCACAACAAATTCTCATCTTTGGTGCTCATGTAGCATATGTTCTTACTTCGAGAAACTTGTTATAAGCTTCCATTTGTTCTGCTTCCTTTAATAAGCATAACACTATCTTTTAATCTCTTTATTGTGCAGCCACTCTTGTTGAAAGTAACTTCATGTCCATCATCACAAAACTGGTTAACACTGATGAGATTGTGTTTTAACCCTTCAACATAAAGCACTTTTTTTTATTTTAACTTTTCTGCACCAATTTTAGCAATATCAATTCCTTTAATCTTTAAGGCACCATCATTGCCAAATTTAATTGATTTTCCATAATATTTTATTACTTCTTTGAACTTCTTGGAATCTTCTATTATATGTGAAGAGCAAACACTATCTAGGATCTATAACTTTTCTTTCTTGGACGTTTTTAAGGCTACTTCCAAAACCATAGACATTTATGTTCCTTTCCTTCTTCTTTGGTCGAATGTAAGAGCATGTGTAAGTGTTCTCCTTTGCATTCCTTGACCAGGCAGTAATGTCAAGTAGTCTGTAGTAGCGTGTCCAACCTTTTCACATCTTCCACAGATCTCTCCCAATAAATTAAACTTGTTTCTTAGTGGAATATGACTTCTTTCCACTTGAAACTACCTCCTTTTTTGATAGAGTCTCTCCCTAAACTCTTGCCTCACACTCCTCTTTATTATAAGCCAAGTATTTCAACATGCTTTAACCTTTTGCTCATACTTGTCACAACTTCAACAAAAGCTTTCGAATCTGGATATACCTCTTTTACCAAGTTTATGTCTTCTTTTTTTAACAGCTGATGTGACAACCTTCTATCCATCTTTAACAGTTTATTTCCTATGGATGGGAGTCTCCACCACGTCTTTCCTAACTCATTTTAACTTGGGTTGGTCTTTTTTCTCCATCACGTCATTGTGCTTACTTTTAAGTACAAATACAATTTTCTTCTTTTCTTTTACCTTCTCTCTCGACTTTTCAATGTAGCTAAGTCCTTTCTTCCCTATGGAATGAGGTCTTTAATTGCTTAGACACTCATTAAACTTTCTTGTAACATCCTCCTTAATGGAATTTGCTGATGATGACTCTCTTTTTACTTCCATAGCCTACATAAAGCTTTCTTCATGTTTCTTTAGCTCGGACTCGGCCTTGTGGAGTTTACCTTGCAAAATTAGCAGCTCTTGCTCTTGTACAATCACCTTAACACCAAGATTTTTATGTATTTTACCTTGTCCTACCTTAAGTACAATCAGCACCTCAATCCTCTTCAAGTACTACTCCTTTTTTGCTTTAAACTCCTTCTTTTTCACCTAAAGATTAGATTCATCAACATCAAAATTTTCATATAACTTCTTGAAATGTTTTACCTCTTTTTTTAGCTTGTTGTTTTTGTGTAAACAAGCTCTCAATTTATCCTCAAGTTACTACACCAACTCATCCTCATCCTCTTCTATTGATTCCTCATCACTTGAAGAGTCTTGATCATCATTTGCTGGAGGGACCAGCACATCCTTTACAACCTCATCATCAACTTCTTCTTCAAAATCCTCTTCATCTAGTTTGCTTAGAAAATTCTTTCTTTTGGATCCAAACAATTTCTTTTTCCCTTTGGCACTTGAATTTTCAGCTTTAGAGTTACTGGATTGCTTTGTCCTTCTCCTTGGAACCAACTTATCATCATCCTCATTATTTACTTCTCTTCTTTTTAATTAGTACATGACAAAGTGCCCAATTGCTCTACAGCTAAAGCACTTCAAGGATAGTTTTCCCTTGTACTTCTCTTTTCTTTTCCTCATATTGTTGGTGATGTATGTCATGACCTCATCCAGTTTAGTATCACCATTTTCCTCTCCAAAGCTGCTTACAAATTCATCTTCTTGGTCTTTAATCCTTAACTTCTTCATTGCCTTAAAGGCTAGCTCATTCTTCGTCTTAGACATCTTTTCTTTTTTTATTGGGACTATTCTTATTTCTTAAGCCATTTATATGCTGTACAAGTCATCTAAAGGCAGCTTATCCAAATTTTTATCTTTTAAGGAAGAGACTTTGGCGTTGTAAGCTTCTAGCAAGGTTCTAAGCATTTTCCTTACCACAGTGCATCATAGATCTCCTTTCCATAACCTATGATGAAGCACATGATTTCATTAACTCTCGTGAAGAACGCATCCACAATCTCATCATTCTGCATCTTTATGTCTTTAAATCTACTCTTCTAAATTTGTATCTTGGCTTTCTTTACAATCTTGTCTCCTTCATAAATGTTCTTTAATTTGTCCAAGATTTACTTAGTTGTGTTTCACTTGATCACCATGGTGAATTCTTTATCTAATAATGAGACATATAAGGCATTTCTCACCTTTCTATCACACTCTAAATTGTTCTTATCAACTGGTATCATAGGATCACATTTAACAACAAAGATGAAGCCACTAACAATAGACTCAAACACATCAAAACTAAAGGACATCAAATATAGGAGCATTTTATTCTTCTATAACTGATAATTCTATCCATCAAAAGTAGGGATGCCCTTGTTGTTAACATTGATCATGTTATCCATGATCTCAAGTAATAGTAGAGATAAAAACTCACACAACAATACATAACTACAATCTAAGGCAGAAAAATTGGATTAACAAAGGAACTAGCTCTAATACCACTTGATGAGGACCTTTTTAGGTCTCATACTGAAAGGGGGGTGAATCAGTGTGAGATATTTGTTTTTATAAACCTATCCAGATTTAATCTCTGTGACTTGTTAAAACCGATGATCCAATTATTTATCTTTTTCCTTTATGTGAGACTAGCTATACAGATATTAATCAAACATGAGTACCCAAGAACACACAGCAATTTTTACATGGTTCACCCGCAATGTGTGAGCTACATCCACAGTGTGATAGGATTCCTCCTAAATCACATAATCCACTCTTATTATCAAGGGATACAATTTGGTTATAGAATAATTAGTCCTTAACCACTAGTGGAAGGATCACTCCTTAACCATTTGTGGAAGGATCACTCCTTAACCACTTACAATGATCTCCCGATCACTCTAAGAGTATCCCACCCTTTTTCAACAAGTTTATCAAGAGTTTATAATAAAACCTTTCCTGTAGAACAATCACTCAATATATATAGACTGTTAGTGTAGAATATGGATCCTCTCCTTCCTTTGTTGCTAATGTTGTCTCACCTGCTACCTGCACGCACTGCTGCTACTGTCTACATGCATTATTGTTGTTGTCCGCACACGCTGCTACTATTGTCCACCCGCACTACTATTATCCGCTTACACTGTGGTAATTGTCTACATGCGTTGTTGCTTATTTTTGCATGAGCTACTGTTGCTATCCGCACACATTATTGCTTTTGTCCACGCGAGCTGCTGCTTCTGTCCGTACACGTTGCTCCTCCTATCCATACACGCTACTACTATCCATACGCTGCTGCTGTTCATTGATTTGGTTATTAAGTGCATTGCACTTGCTAGTATAACCTTTTGGATGTGCTGTTGCTGTTCGCACGCGTTACTCTCACTGATTTAGTTACTGGGCATGCTACACTTGTTGTTATACTGGAAAGCCTCCTAGATTATTGGTGCAGGAATCTTCTGTTGCTAGTTTGTTGCTTGATCCTGAATAATGCTACTACAGCTGCTGGTTTTGGTTTACTGGTGTAGAGACCTCCTACTGCTGCATTACCTCCTATCAAACCTATTGCCTTCTTGTTTACTAGTACAGGTTGCTGCCTCCTAGTCTTACTGGTGCAGGCTGCTAATTTGTTGGTGAAGCTGCTGCCTCCCTTGATGTCGGATTCACAGGTTGCTGCACCATCTTTTAATTTGCCTCCCTCGGCTGCTAGATTCACAGGTTACTACACCACCTTCTGGTTTGTCTTCCTTGGCTACCAGATTGTTGGTTCGAGGTTGGTTGCTACAAGTTTTGGTGAGGGCTGGCTACTATAGTTACTGATCAGGGCCGGTTGCTACAACTTGGTAAGGATCGGTTGCTATAACTTGGTGAAGGCCGGCTACTGCAGGTGCTGGTGAGAATGGTCGGTTGCTTCAAGTTTACTAGTGTGGTGGCTAGCTGCCTCATTACCTCTCTCTCCCTTTTGGCCAACTGCTGCAATTAGGTTTTGTTCTCTCAAAAAATTTTGCAACATTAACTTAAAATGGACAGATTTGAGTCCTAAAATTTAAAGTTAATGGTCAACATTAACTTTTTAAAATTTAAGGTCAATGGTCAAGGGTCAATAGTCAATCTTAACCCCTAAAATTTAGGGTCACGATCAACATTGACTCCTCAACGTTAGGGTTGACCTATCATTACTAGTTTTTTCCAATGACCTCACAACATCTCCACAACATTTATAACATCAAATCAACATATATAATCATGTGAGATGGGGTTGATAATAAATCTAACATTAGCTATCAAATATGGGATCAACACTTTCATTGGGTATGGAATTGATGAATTTGGATATCATCTTTGGGACAATCGAAATAGAAAAATTATTATAAGCAAAAATGTCATATTTAATGAAAATATTGTTTAGAAAAATAAACATATTGCAGAATCTAATAATGTAAGAAAGTATGAAAGAAAAGGCAAACATACTAAGTTGGACAAATTTTTAGAAAATGACGTGGGCAAAAGAGTATCAAAAAATTTTGAAAGCATTTTAATACAATTAAAACCTTATACACTAATGATAAAATGATGAAATATATTAGAATATTTAAGCCTCTATAGCGATTTTCTTCTTCCTTGTATTATTTACTATTAATTGATGGAGGTAAGCTAGAATGCTTTGATGAAGTAATATAAGTTAAAGATTCTATCAATTAGAAGTTAGCTATGGAAAAAGAAATGAGTTCATTACAAAAAAATCATATATGGAAACTAACTTAATTGCTAAAAGGTAAAAAGGTACTAAACAACAAAAGAACATAATGGTAGTAAGAAATACAAGACAAGGTTAGTTATTAAGGGATTTTAATTAAAAAAAAAGGTATTGACTACACTAAAATTTTCTCTCTCATTATGACAATATTAGCAATTCAATTAATGTTGATTATCATTGCATCTGAGAATTTGCATTTAAAACAACTTGATTAAAAAAAACTTTCCTTTAAAGTGATTTAAAAGAAGATACTTATATAATACAGTCAAAAGGTTTTTTAGTTCATGAAAGGAAAATCTTATGTGTAACTTAATAGAAACTTGTATTATTTAAAGTGGGCTCTTAGGCAATAGTAAAAGAAATTTGATGCCTTTATATGCAATATCAATTTGAAGAGATGTAGAGATGTAACTAAATCATTGTTGTTACTTTTTTAAAAAATTGATAATTTTTATGTTATTTTGCTCTGGTATATGATATGTTTATTGTAAGTTCTAACACTTGAAGCAAGAACTGTCAAATGAATTTGTAATAAAAGATCTCAGAGTTATAAAGTAAATTCTCATAATAAGAATTATGAGAGACAAAAAGGCTAGTGTCGTGAAACTATCATAGGCTACTTATATTGAAAAGCTATTAAGTCAATTTAAGATGTAAGTAAAGTCAATTAGCATTCCTTTGGCAAATCACTTTAAGCTTTCAAAGAAACAATCACCAAAAATAGATGATAAGTGTTAATACATGTCAAGAGTTTCTTATACCTTAATTACTAGTAGTCCTATGTATATTATGGCTTATACCAAACTTTATATAGTACAAGTAGTAAGAGTTGTAAGTAGATACATGGTTAATCTTAGTAAACAACGTTGGGAAGCTATTAAGTGGATTTTTCAAAATCTTGAGAGTTGTACAAATGTAGTATTATATTTTACAAAGAACAATATGAACTTATAAGACTTTATTGATGCAAATCTTAGTGAACACATTGATGATAGATTGAGCATAATAAGTTATGTTTATACATTAGGTGCACTGCTAAGAGTTGGTTATCTCAACTACAAAAGATTATGGCTTTATCAATTATTGAAACTAAATATGTTGTAATCACTAAAGCTAGTAAGGAATTGATTTTGTTGAAGAACTTTGTCGAAGAACTAAGTAAGTTGTAAGGAAGCAATAATTTTTTCTATGATAGAGTGTAATTTATTTTCTTAAAAATCTCATATTCCAT
Source organism: Ceriops tagal (assembly GCA_021533255.1). Lineage (NCBI taxonomy): Eukaryota > Viridiplantae > Streptophyta > Magnoliopsida > Malpighiales > Rhizophoraceae > Ceriops > Ceriops tagal. Next base: position 2,463,939 of record CM038605.1, on the reverse strand, counting down.
AAAAGAACAAAGCATATTCAATTAAAATATTAATTTATATGTAGTTTATTAGATGATAGGACATTAACTTTAGAAAGATATGTGGTACAAGAATTTTGCTAACATATTAACTAAGGTATTTGTTATAAAGAAATTAAGGTTGCACTTAGCCTTAATTGGTTTCTATAATTAATTGTTAAGAAGGTATGGTACTAAAGTTATAGATTACAAGATGAGTTTAATTACTTTGTGATGGTTGTCAATTTGTTAATCAGTCTCCAAGTGAAAGATTATTATATAAGCAAAGCTTAATTAATATTATATATAGGAATAAACGTGTAATTTATCTCTATATAAAAGTTATCTTATCTTTTTGTATAAAAGAACACGCTTATTATGTAATTTAATAACTTATAAAATAATGAAACTTTAATACTATTATGAATATAGAAACATTTAGGTTATAAACCATATAAATTTCTTGTATTTGTTTCACTTTTATTGTTTTTTGAATATTTCATTTCATAAGATGTAAAAACATGTAGGTTCTGAACTATGTAAATTTCTTATATTTATTTTGCTTTTATTGTTTTTTAAATCTTTCCTTTCACAACAATGACATTGATTAATATATTTGAATTTTATGTCAACTTCGAAGCTTCTTAATTCTTTCCATTTTTCTTTAATATCTCAATCAATATATTTTTACAAATAAAGATTTGATAGAAAACATAATCTTTATAAAAATGTTAGCTTAATTCAAAGATCTTACCATAAAAATTTTATCAAAATAATATCCTCTCAAATAAAGCTCACACATTTGTCCATAAAAAAGTAAAAATATAAAAATATATTTCAAATAAGTATAAGGGACACATCAAAATATAAAAGAATAATATATAACAAATGATCTAAATAATTTCAACAATCTATTCCTTTTTTATAATGATATCTATGATTGATTGATGGGGTAAAAATATATATAAAAAAAAGATGCAAAATCTATCTATAAATATATGCTCCTCCTTTGTTAATACAATCAAAGCAATTTGCATTGATCAGCCAATAAACTTAGCCAATATCAAATTAATAAAACATTAATCAATTAATAAGTACAAGTATCAAAGCAAACATTCAACCATTAGTGTAATAAGCATTAAAGCATAAAGGAATCAAATATTAATTAAGTATAATTATCTAAAAATAAAAAGCAAAGCATCAAATAATGCATCAAAAATCTATGTCTCTAAATGATCAATGAGGCTATCAATTATCTCTCTCTACTTTTGGCATCATCAAAATGATCCTAAAACAAAATTTCATTGTATCCTTTTCTTAAAGCTCACTTTAGATGAATCTTTTTTCTTCACTATGCCAAGAATAAATGCAAAGTTCTCTTTCAATTCCTATACAAAATCTTAAAACTCCACTTAAATCTTATTTACATCATCTTTAATTCCATTTAAGTTCTCTTTAAGTGCATCAAGTTATTCATCTAAGGTTGACACATTGACATTAATGAAGGCTTAGGGAGGGGTTAAAGGACCTACCAAAGTAGACTTTGTACTAAAAGGTTCTATTCTAAATCTTGGTTCCTTTGAAGGCATAGACCATTTCCTTTCGTTTTGAACTAAATGCATCTGTTGAAGAGTAGTTACACTAATGAAATGACTCACACTTGAGTGTGAAAGGGCCTTTCTAGTTATTGGAACCCCAAACTTTAAAAGAAAATTGCTTAAGTGCATTCTATATGAAAATTTCCTCACTTTTTACTTATGAGCCTTTTTAATCACTCTCATCGTATACTTTGGTAAATTAAATTTTTCATTCTTCAAAAGATATATTAATAGATATATGTCAAGAAAAGTTAAATAATTGAAATGTCCATATCTATGATTAATACTACAAGTTACAATTCTTTGTATTATTTTAGACATAATGGGTAATAAAGAAGCTTTGAATGACTTCTTGATGTTGACATTTTCCTTACAAAAGTCAACTTGACCTCTAAACATTGTCTTCATTTGCTTTTGAGTAGTAAACTTTCCTAAATTCCATGAATCATTCCAATCAACACTTTTATCCTTTAAAGGCAAATTTAAATAATCTGCAATCAATTTAAGGATGATTTTCTCTTTCTTTTCATATATATAAGAAATTATAAATGTACAATTTTTATTCATCTCCATGTCAGTAAAGAAGAATTTTAACATCTCTATCTAAAAGTCATATCAAAAGGTGATAAACTTCACCCACTTCTAAGTTATAAATCCAACAAAAAACTTGCTTGATTTAAACTTAACAACCAAATTCAAGTTCAAAGGTCTACTAGTATATACAATCCTTTTCTTGAATTTATATAAATCATCTTCATTTTTTGAGGTTATAAAATAGAAATTATAGTATCTCGATGAATCAAAGAGTTAAAAAGATGATGGAAGACTTGATATAGTTGCTCTTTGAAATAAAGGAGGAAGAGACATTAGGGGCAGTGGTAAAGTTGTTGAGGAGGTCTTCCCTAAAGATAAAGATACTAGTTTAGCACTTTTTGGTTTCTCATTCATCGTTCTCTTCATAATCAAATTGATTCATTTTATAGAGGTCAATTATGGTCTCTCATTGGAGGATTTGTAGAAGGGGAAGGAAAAAGATTAAATATAGTAAGTGATGGAGATCCAAACAGTGCTAATGATGGCAAGAACTTAACAATGACTTTCAACTTAGATATTAAAGTCACTGGTGGTGTAGATGAAAATGGTGGTGCAATGATGATGTTTTAAGTTATTAAGAACAACAAACTTGATTTTCTTACTTTAAGCTTCTCCTTCTTCAAGCTAGATCCATATTTTGGTGTCATTGATGATGGGTTTGAGAAATTGATACCTTTGTAGTGTTAATTTCAACGAACTCGATAGACATTTGTAGATCTAGAATTTGAATTTGAAAAGGAAAGAAATCTTTTAAGAAAAAGATATTTTTACATTTTTTGAAAAGGAAAAAGGGAAAAGGAGCTTTCAAAATACCATTGGGGTATTGGTGTAAATTATAAGTTAACCACTTGTATCATTAACTTATACTTTTGATCCAATTAACTAATTCCTTTTAGGCAAAAAGATTACTTTCATTTTTTAAACTCAAAACATCTAGATTAAGATGCAACACATATTAAACATATAAATACATATAATTGTGTCTCAAAATACATAAAAGCATATTAATCACATGATCAATAAATTAATCTATTACATTTATATTTAATTTTTATTTAATGGTCGTCAATTTATCCTCACTCAAGGGTTTGATAAGGATGTTAGCTAATTAATCTTAATGTCCACAAACTCAAGAGGTATATTTTTCTTAAACATATAATTCCTACTGAAATGGTGCTTAAGATTAATTTGTTTACTTTGGGCATGGTGTATAGGATTTTCAATCATATTGATTGTACTTGTGTTATCATACTTAATAGATACATGAAAGTAATGCACTCTTAAATCCTTTAAGATTTTTTTCATCCAAAGTAATTAATTATAGCAAGCTTCTACTATTATGTACTGTTTCAACTATAAAAAGAGTAATGGAACCTTCCTTTTTATCGCACTATTATATTAAGGCTTGGTCAAAGAATTGAGATATACCCATGGTACTTTTCTTTTAATTCTATCTTTTACAAAGTTTGAATTTAAGTAATCCACTAAGTCAAAAGTCAATCTCTTATGATATTAAAGTCCTAAACTTATGGTTCTCTCCACATGCCTAAACACTCACCTAAAAAGTAACTAATATATGTGATTTCTTTGGATTAAATTAAAATTTTGCACATAAACAAATATCAAACCTTAAATCTAGTTTACTAGCTATAAGATAAAGAAAATTACTATTCATATTTTTATACTACTTTTCATCTGCAACTTTATCATTTATATCATTATGTAGCTTTATAAAAATAGTCATTAAAGTAGCACAAGGTTTAGATTTATCCATGTTAAACTTCTTTAATAGCTCATTTACATATTTAGCTTGATTGATAAAGATTCCATCTTTTATTTGTTTGATTTGGAGTCAAAGAAGAAATTTAATTCTACCATTATGATTATTTCAAACTCTATCTCTATACCATTAACAAACTCTTTACACCATGACCTATTAATAGTATTAAATATAATATCATTAAAATAAATTTAAACAATTAGAAACTATTTACTTTTTAACTTAGTAAAAAGAATAGTTTCTATTTCTTTGTTATTAAATAGTAAACCATATCATTCGTCAGGTCATTAAATAAAAAAGTAGCTCTATTGACAAAATGTAGATACACGACTCCCTATTCTATCCAAAATTAAAAACCTATAAACAACCAGTATTGCGATCCCTAAAACCAATAGGAAATAAAACAAATGCAACTTCAACTGATAGCATATGATCAAATTTTCAATTGGTTGGCAGCAACATCAGCCCATCAAACTAGGCCATATTTCAAACATATTTAACTTATAAGGTATATTACTATAGCAAATGAATTAGTATAAACTATATAAAAAAAAAAAAGAGGTGGGGAGGCTCATGCAAATAGCATAAGCATAAAAAATAGAACATCCAAGGAATGCTATCGAAACAAAAAGGTCAGAGTTTAGAATTAATCAGCTTAGACTAGCATAACTTTCAGGTTTACCAGGTCAAAAAACTAGCCATACTAAAACATACAAACCATGCGACCAGTTCAGACAGAGTAGCCTCCACGCATATTAGAGCCATATAATTAATTTTTCCATTTCACCAATACCCAATTTTGCAGGAGTATCTCTTATTAGTGAAGAAACCCAAGTGGTACTGATGGGAGAGGGGCAGCGGAATACAAATTGTCCAAGAGACCTCTCTCACTTGTTTGAATCAGTGAGAAATTGACTAAATAACAAATATGGCAACTTAAACAATCACATAAGAACACACCGATTTTTACGTGGAAAACCCTTTTAAAGTAAAGAGGAAAAACCACAGGACACTCTGAACCAGAGGTCAACTTCACTATAATCAAGTGAGTACAATAGATGTGCACAACCTCAATTACATCAAATAAATTGAACAAAATTCAATTTGGATTGAACGAGAGACTAATGAGTTAAGCAAGACAGGCTAACTACGTGTTGTCAACTACAACTCAACAAGTAGACCTCAACGCAGCAATCCAACCGTTCAATATGAACCCCCAGATGTCCCCTACTAGCTGTCCAAATTTCAGCTCAATCGGACCACGGGTCAATAATCATTCATACGGTTTACCAATTCTACCACAGATGAGAAAGCAAAGAGTTACATAAATTGAGAGGCTTCGGTTCGAATGGAAAACCTGCCCTTGCAGTTCACAGAAACCCAATCCAACCACCACAAAGAAGATCTATGTGTCCTCCAACGACTGACCAAAAATAAGCTCAATCGAACCACAAACAATCTTCCAATTACACAGTTAACCAATTCTGCACACAGAAAATTGCCCAGAAAATAAATCTACAAAAACTGAAGAGAAGCAGGATTTACGGTGCTCAAAACCCAATCTTTACCGTTCAGAAATAAGAACCAAATGCCCTCTATCAACCATCCAAGTTTTAAGCTGATTAGACACTGATATCCTTTCCAAACATAAGATCAAAGAATACTACCTTTTGTTTTTCTCTTTCTGTGACCTCCTTCTTTTTCTCTCCCTTTCAGCAGCCTTATTTTCATTTTTCTCTCTTTCAGCCGGGCAGCCTCTCTCACTCTCTCACTCTCAAAACCTAATCTTATACTTCATTAAGTCAACTCCTTTTTTTTTTTCAAAGGTTCCTACGTAGGAAGGATACCTAACAGGTGCAACAATCCTAAGTTGCCACAATTTGACAAATCCCATTATTTCAAACCGATAGGGCACTCCAGAAACATTGTCAAAATAACTTAAATGTGCAACAATCATTTAAAGGTCAGAAGCAATGCATACCAACAAAACAAACTTGCATACAAAATAGCAGCAACATCTTCACATCTCTAGGCTCCAATGTACCATTCAACATAACTCCTGTAGATCAAAAACAATGCTAGACAACACTGCTTTACGCGTAGAGCTGCGACTATCAGGAAACTCCACCCTACTCAAAATATTACACCAACAATATTGCCAGAATCCAGGAACTGCAGCAATTTGTCTTTATTTACATGTGGTAGTAATAATAAAAATATATCAATAATATTGAAAGAAAATTAGTCCTCAATAGTGTTTTACCATAACAAAAAAATTGTAAGATACCATATATATGTTTGTTTTAAATATTTTATATAGTCACTTTTAAGTTATAATTGATCTCTTAAATTTTTTTGGATTTTAATATCTAAACTCCTTGTATATGGAAATAAAAAAATATGGGTCACATCTTACAATCCCGCCAATAAGTATTGCGTTCGTTAGAGGGACAAATTTCGTGACCCCAAGTTTAGTCTCATCCACAATTTTGATAACAATTTGAACTCGGAACTTGTGATTTCACAGCGAATAACCGTTATTACTTAGAACATAAAGTCAGCGATTTTTTGTAGGCAGTTAACGTGCGAGCACTTTAGTTTGTTTCATGAAAATCCGTGATGGAGAGCACCCGACATGTGTGGCTGAACAGGGAAACAAACCCGACTTGTGTCGGACTCTGACTTGTTAGGTGTAAAACAGCAGGAGAAAGGGAGAGAGAGAGAGAGAAAAAGAGAAGAAGATTGTGTTCTAAACGCACGTGATATTTAAAGCCAACTGGCTACTTTATTGCTCAAAGCCAACTGGCATTTAGCGCACGCGTTTGTTGAGCAAAATACTAAAGCTAGGTTACGTCTTGAAGACGTGGACACCTAAATGGTAGGGGAAAAAAAAGACAAAAGACTATTAATATTTTTTAATTAATAGAATTAGTTCAAACTTTTATATTCCGTTCAATGGTAACAAATTGAAAATTTCGATGAAAAAGAGTATCTTCCGAAATTGCTCAAGAGATAAATTTAGTCTCTCGAAAAAAAAAAAAAAAACCCAAAAAATTACTCTTACAATAAATATAAGAAAAAGATTCAAACTTCAACATGAAAACTTTTGAGTAACAAACATCATCGTTAACACAATAAACTTCAATCTTAATATTTCATCTAAAACTGTTGTTCAATCTTATTTTTATTTTTATTTTTTTTTTCAGGAAGAGCATGGCTTTCGTTATTTTAAATTTTGATAGCTAGCTTGTTTTTTAAGTTAATGTCATCATGTCGATTAATAAACATATTTCCTTAGGGAAGGCGCCTCAAGTTAAGACCCTAAACGTTCATGAACTTGACTTACAATTCAATAAGTGGTCCAATGAATAATAATTATAAAAAAAATAATGATAATAAAATATATTGGTTCCTTTTGAAGAATCACCGCTTTGGTTCCATAATAGTCAAACAAAAAGACAAAAAAAAAATACTATTGGATTTATTTTTCTAAATATTAAATTTAATAATTTGATAAGTATACACAAAAGTTTCCACAAGCATGACAAAATGAACAACAACGTTATCTTTGTCTTCACATATGAACCAAACGCCTTTCTCAGCTATAAATACAATGCCCGCGTTTGCACAAGTGTCCACCACCTTCCCCTCACCTTCCTTGCTCCCTCTTTCCTTTTGGCTTCTTATTTTTTATTTGTTTTTCATTTTGTGGCTTCTTGAGATGGATCTTGATACTTATTTCTTGTGCATGAAGTCCATTTCTACTGCCTTCTGCTTCCTCTTCTTCAGTTTCACCATACTGTTCTCTGTGTTCTCCTTGTTTATGTTTGTACTGGGGCTGAAGCTATGGTGTAGCTGTGATGTCTGCACGGCTTATCTCAACTCCACATGGACTGAAGAATTTGATAATCTCTGCGATTGGTACACTCACCTCCTCCGGAAATCGTCCACCGGAACGATTCACGTCCATGTTCTCGGCAACGTCATCACCGCCAACCGCGAAAACGTTGAATACATGCTCAAGACCAATTTCAGCAACTACCCAAAAGGGAAACCTTTCTCTACTATCTTGGGTGATCTTTTGGGTCGAGGTATTTTTAACGCGGATGGCCATTCTTGGCTGTTTCAGAGGAAATTGGCCACTCTTGAGCTCGGTAGCGTGGCAGTAAGAATGTTCGCTTTTGACCTAGTTGCTGTTGAGATTCAATCCAGGTTAGTCCCTCTGTTATCGTCGTTTGCTAGTAAACAAGAGGTCCTGGATCTGCAAGATGTGTTTAGAAGGCTCTCTTTTGATACCATTTGCAAATTCTCGTTCGGATTCGACCCTGGATTGCTCCGGCTGCCGCTTCCTACCTCGGAATTTGCTATGGCTTTTGACATTGCATCCAAGCTCTCCGCGGAGCGAGCACTGGCACCATATGCAATGACTTGGAAGATCAAGCGCTTGTTGAACATAGGCTCAGAGAGAAAACTCAAAGAGGCGATCAAGACGGTGAATTTTCTAGCAGAGGACATCATAAATCAAAGACGAAAATCTGGCTTCTCTGGGAGAAAAGACCTGTTATCGAGATTCATAGAGTCCGTCGACGACCATAAGTATCTGCGTGACATTGTGATTAGCTTTCTCTTGGCGGGTCGTGACACGGTCGCTGCGGGACTAACCAGCTTCTTCTGGTTGTTGTCTCAACACCCAGAAGTTGCATCGGCGATTCGGGAGGAGTCAGACCGAGTCCTGGGGCCGAGCCAGTCAGGCCTTGCTAATTTTGAACAAATGCGTGAAATGCCTTATCTCAATGCAGCAATACACGAGAGCTTGAGGCTATACCCACCAGTGCAATTCAATTCAAAGTTCGCACAAGCGGATGATTTGATGCCTGATGGTACTCCTGTGACCAAAGGCACCAAAGTGACATGCCATCCATATGCAATGGGTCGGATGGAACGGACATGGGGCTCGGATTGTCTCGAATTCAATCCGGAGAGATGGCTAAAGGACGGAGCTTTTGTGCCTGAAAACCTTTACAAATACCCGGTTTTTCATGCTGGCTTTAGGTCTTGTGTGGGGAAGGGAATGGCCCTAGCGGAGATGAAGATTGTAGCTCTTGCAGTGACCCGAAGGTTTCAAATCCGTGTTGCCGATCCGGATAAGCTACCGCAGTTCTCCCCCGGCCTAACTGCCACCGTGAGAGGTGGCTTGCCGGTCTTGATTCAAGAGAGGAAACAATGAGGAGCACACTACTAGCCTAATGCATAATACTCCTAGTCTTTTCTTGTCAATTCGGACATCAACAGTAGTAGTTAGTGTTCCCTAAATCTCCTGATCAGATCCTCTCATTCTGTCGTGTTCATGGTATATGTCAATTGGGCATGCCTTCTTCGTTGTTGTGCAAGCCCCCCTTCAGTTTCAATTCTGTGCATACTAGAGAAAGAGCAAGAAAAGTCAAGCTATTTCAATCCATAGCTTAATGATAAGATTTTTTTTTTCTTTTCTTTTTTTAAGTCAGTCAACTTAATTTAATACGCAAAAACAATAAAAAATTTCATCTAAAATTTCTTCGCAATAATAATAATAATAATAATAACAATAAAGTAACTTTTTAGTGATATAAAATTATTTTTATATTATACCTTAAAAATTAGTAAGTATAACAATTTACATTAATGATACCTCTAACATTTTATTTATTTTGAAAAGGTAATATAAACACAGTAAATTTTATGCCTCTCAAAATGATGTAACAGTCACACATTGCATAATCTGTAGAGTTCCATTATATGACCGAAAGATTTGACTTAAGAATAACCCATGTGTGGACTCTAGTAAATACTACATATATATATATATATATATGTGTGTGTGTGTGTGTGTGTGTGTGAATATTTTAAATTTTAAATGTTTCATCAAAAATTAATATATGTGTAATTAAGATGACAAAATATGTGATAAATAACATCATATGCGCAATGAATTATTATGAAAATATTTAATGACATTTCGTAGCACATTCATTTACCTTTAATTATAAATTTAATTAATTTGAGAAAAAAAT